>NPHW01003411.1:5261-32836 GCA_002240705.1 Elaphomyces granulatus
CGCGAACTGACAGTGCATGGGCGGGAGTCGGAAGGGCGACGATGGGTAAAAAAACGAAAGTCCGATCCCCACGCCGACGAGGGGAGCGAATGGACGGCTGAGGATGGACCACGATGCTGTTGTCGTTGCCATAATTTGTATTACACGATGATGGAAGGCTGATATCTTGGTCTGGTCAGTAAACCCAAATGCGTTCATTTGGACGAAATGTATTTGGGCCAAATGCCAAGGAAAAGTGCCGATATAATGAACAGGACCAGAAGCCAAAGGAAAGGCAGGTCACCGCAAGGATGGTATGCCAGTATGATACCTAAAGGAAATAAGAGCCAGAGTAACGATGTCGAAACCGGAAGAAACGACCTTGGAAAGGAGCAGCCAGCCGTCTTGGCAACTTTTGAAGGATTATCATAGGATCGGAAGAATTCAGCACCGAAAGTTCAGATCTCAAGCTTAAGGAACTCAACTCTGAGGATGAAAAGGCTATGAAATGAAGACAACAGCGAGTTGTAAAATGGCGCGAGAACATGCAGAGCATGAAACAAATGGAAATGAACCTGTTAAGGTCGAAACAAATGGAAAATGAACCTGTTGAGGTCGAAATTACAACGAGAGCATGCGATATTAAGCCTACGAACCGGCGGATTTAAATTCACGTGAAAAAAGACACTAGTGACCCAGGCAGCGGGATGAGGACGACAGCCTCGAAGGGCCCAGTAGATCAGGGAACAGTCCAGCTCCAGGAATACAAGGGAAGGCCAACCCAAGTGATTCAACAACTGCCGGAGAGTTTGCATACCAGCCAGGATGTCTCGATACGACAATAGCAAATTTCTCACAAGATCCCCAAGAAAAGAGACGACACGAAGAATTGATGTCAAAGAACAGAGAAGTGAATTCTGTTAGATACCGAGAATGGTATGAAAAAGTCAAAGGTCAGGATGAACAGTGCATCTAAATGAGCCTCGAAGGTGCCTGATATGAATGTCTATCGAATTCCCAGTATCAAGAAACGAGCAGCAACAGAAACGACAAAATGACAAGCTTAAGGATCAAAACGACACCCATACCACGCAACACTAATATCTAGGAGGAAATTTGTCCAGAGAACATGTGAAATCCATCCAGTACATGGAATAGGATAGCAAGAGATGGGAAGAAGTTCTATTTTTAAGAATGGGAAATCGACAACCCTGTTTAAGGATACTAACGAAACCGAGGAAAAGCCGACGATTCGGAAGATAATAGCATTCGAAGAAAGTGCCCACGGAGAATAGGCCTGGGAATATTAAGGACCTATGATTGAGCACTAAGAAAGGACGACATCCATAAAGTGAAAAGGAGAAGCACACATGGAGGTTTCGTGCTAAAAGAAACAAGACCTGACAAGATAGTTTTGGGAATGCCCTGGTTAAGGCATTACAATCCGATTCTCAACTGGGATAGAAGATCTATGGAGTTGAAATCGAAGGGGGATAAAGAAAGACCGGTGAACGAAAAGGAGCCGTTCGACCTGCGATCCGATGTATTGCGAAAGAAAGACGCCGTAGTGCTGGCGGCGCAGATAAGACCTAGGAAATTAGGCAAAGGAAAAGGCTGGGAGAGGAGGATACGACCATTGGAATCCAAATAACCGGTGGAATCCATCCAATCGGCAGAGTCCCACTCCACACTGCGAAAAAATAGCGGAGCTGCAACTCCAAGGGTAACTACGATGAAAGACCACCAGCAAAACTGCGAAAAGAGGAAGGAGCAGCAACTCCAAGGGTATAAGTTACCGAACTACTACGGGAAGTCAAGGAGAAACATCCAGAAGAACTACAAGAGTTTACAGACGTTTTCTGTAAAAGGTTGTAGCAATAACAACCACACGGACCATACGACCTGAAGGACACGGGATTACCAAGGGTCCGACAAAGGAAAGACCTGGAAAATGCAATACGAGAAAGTTAAAGCAATCCTCGAATGGCTAACTTCAATGGATAACGAGAACATTGAAGAAATTTAGAAGAATCCCAGGGTACTACCGACAATATGTGCAACGATTCTCCGACAGAATCAGAGCTCTGAACGAACGAATTCGTTCAAATGGGAGAAAGAGGAGGAAGCTTTCCAGAAAGTTAAAGATGCTTACCATGACAACCAAGTACTGATTTTACACGACCCGAGAAGCAAATATGGCTTCATACAGACGCCTCCGGCTATGCGATAGGCGCAGAAATCAGCCAGAAAGACAAAAATGGGAAACGACGACCAGTTTTGTTCTATTCAAGAAAATTATTGCCGGCGAAGATGAACTACTCCACGCCTGATAAAGAACTGTTGGCAATAGTACATACTGTGCAACACACCCCTTTAGGCTGCCTGTAGCTTGCCCATGAATGGGAGCCTAGGTACATAGTACATGATTCAAATAACAGAGCGACTTAGATCACCCTCGTTAAACTCCTAAACCCCTGTGGGAAAAATGGAGAAGAGTACTCGTAGCTCTCTAGCCCTCGCGGTCTAACTATAAGCACCAATATTCCTCCTCCTCTTTTGTCCCAAGTCGTCGAGCTTCAGCTGTTCTTCGCGGTCGGATCATGAGTATAACTTTGTTCATCCTGTCCGGAGGACAATATTGCGCTGATATGGGAAATTACTATATGGATAATTATTATGGATAATTNNGCGGACTTGGAGGAAATTTGCGGAGTCAACGGACACGGACGGACCAACCTCATTGGGCGCGCACCGTTAGTTAGGCTTCTTCTATGTACCATCATTAAGCTTTTTTATCCCCTTAACTTCCTATCCCCAACTAATGTACGTGAGTGATCCGATCTTGTGCTGGCGGTGGTCGATTTTACTGCAGAAGGCTTGGTCGTTATATGATATGACGATTCATAGGCGTTCGATGTAGCTTTGGTTGAATAGTTTCCTCCATTTCTTTTTCGGTCATGTGAATTTTAGAGTAGCGTCACTAACTCTCGTCGGTAACCACTGGCTCAATGTCTGATGGGACTGTGAGATCTGGACTGGAACCTTCTCCATGTGGAATATCCATTTTCACCCCTTCAGATCTGACAGACAAGCAGATATCTGTATTTGAGAGGTAGTAAATAGGTATGTGTTTGACGAAGTGTTGGTCATATTGAGTGCAGACGTGCTGGTTTCCGTATAGTTACTTCCGCTAATAGCAGTTTCCTTCTTCGGCCGGCAATATATGTACATGTAGCAGCTCTTCTTCGTTCATGACGATTTCATAGCATTAAGAAATGTCTGGGATAAATTCATCCAATGCAACTTTGTTCGTAGGCTTATACGCTTTCTATGATCAACGACTCAGTCGGGTGCTTCGCCTCAAACCCTAAACACGGATGTGAGTACTATATGGTCGGCTAATAAAGCGACATACGCTTTCTATGATATGATCAACAACCGACCCACATCTATGAACATCGGGTAAGAACGGTTCGACATTTTTTGGTCGGCTTAAAGCGATTTTGCCTCTTATTCGTGTCATGGATCCTTTAAGCATGCGCGCGGCTGGCAGACTATATATTCAAAGGGATAAGCTAGTCCCCGATAGTGGCGCCTTCTCCGTCGTCACGGATCGCGTCGCAGATCTCGCGAATAAGTGAACACCATTGTAGAAGATTCGTTTTTCCTAACCTTATTCTCTTGCATGGTCCAACTGGATGGTCTCGAAGCTGTCACTGCGAAGACTCGGGGTGAAGTTGTAGATCTCAATTTTTTGTGTCCTTTCCTAGTCTGGAGGTTCCTCTCTGGCGGGAATAAAGTCTCGGATTCGGTTGCAGAATCTCGTAAATGATCGCTAATCCGATGTCTGAAGTGACTGGGAGATCTGGAACGTTCTTCGTTGGGAATGTTGAGAAAAGCGATCTTCCGGCTCCCACCCCTTCAGATCTGACAGGCGGGCAGACATCATTGGGACGTAAAAACCGATCAGAAAAAGGTGGGATGTTTCGGATTCCTGAGTTGGCTCTAGGTTCTTGCCAATATCCATTTCCCCATCGACGTCAATTTATTCGTCGATGGCGGCCTCTTCCGAGTCAAGGCTTTCGTTGTACCCATCAGGGAGTAGCTTGTAGTTTCCCTAAGTAACCTGGGCCATTCGTGGAATGCACTTCCATCCCGGGGAGTAGCAAGATATTCGGATATACAGGTCCGTTACTGCTGCCACGATATCTTCTCTAAGGAGGGAGTCTGCGAGTATGCTGCGTGCAACGATAGAATTCTATTCCTTGCGGACCTTGGCGGTTGAGTCACCCATGTGGTGGAGCCAATTCGCTGAATCATCATTCCAATTTGCTTTGCTAGTGACGACATGACGTCGAATGCTCCACCTCTTCCCAAGCTAATTGGAAGAAACTGTGAAAGGGTCTTGGGTTAGGAATCGAAGTCTCCGATTCTGTTGCCGAATCTTGACAGCTAGTTCAACTTCTGTATGGTCTGAGAGATCTGGAACGCTCTCCGTTGGGATATCGATTTTCCTTCTTTCGCCCCTTCAGATGTGACAGACAAGGAGATATGTGTATTCGAGAGGCAGGGAATGGGTGTACCTAGGAATATCGTGGATTTGTTTTATCGATATCTGGTTCCCCGTTATTGTCATCGAATTTCTCCTGATAGGTTTGGTCGGTGGCTCTCGTTGTACCTGGCTGGATGCCTTCGTGGTCGAGTATTATTAGGTAGTGGTGCTGCTTCCACGAATTCAATGACATCATTTAAATTCCTCTTCTTCTTGTATGGTATCCAGATGCAATCGATAGGTTTTATCCAACGTGGAAGCCAATATAGTCCTCCGTGTGGAGTTTCGTGTTTTCCTTGAGTAATCTGGGTCCCCTTGAGAGTCCATAACATGTTTGTGGTACGCTTCACGAGAGCTCTTCTATCCCACGGAATAACGAGGCGTTCCACATGGCATGGGAAACATCCGGAAACTCTCATTGCTCGGGCCTTTTCCGTGAGGAGCAACGTGCCGTTCTGTCCATGGGTATCTGGAGCGCAACACTCGAAGGAGATCCCGCGTGCGATAAGCCATGCCTCCACTTTATTCCAGGTCATCTCGTGATCTGATCTGATGACGGCAACTTCAAGGTTGTAACGAAGCTTGGCGTCCTTAATAACCAGGAGATTCTCGTCTTCTCGCGCAGAAGTGTTGAAGTAAGCCAAAGTCATACCCGTGGCCTCGCGAGTCATGATCATACATCGCCGAAGGAGTCGTCCATCCGGTTGGTATCCGTCCCAGCCTCCTCGAGGTGAACCAGTAAATATGGGCGGTGTGGAAGGGTTCGACTTGTTCGGATGCAGACGCCGAGATATAATCAGATATGTAGGTAGGTGTCGGCATCCGTACGGTCTTGAATAGCGGCTTTACGAAGTTCCTTAAGTCTGCATTTGATGGGGAACTCTAGCAGCCCATCTAAACACTCCGTACGGGAGTTTTGGATGTCGACAGACAACTCCTCGATCTCTTGTACCGTTTTGGGCGTCTTCGGGCATAGCAACTCCTGCTCCGGGCACAATCGGGGGCCAAAACTCGATGAAACGGTGGGCTTTTCGTCTCCGGCTTTCTCCTACGTATGAAGCCACTTCAGAACTGCAGTTAGATTATACGGAGCCAGTCCTATGCCTCTCTAATCTGCCAGAATACTTTCCTTCGTGAAAGCTATTTTCCTTACTTCACCATAAAGCTTCAAAAAGGACTCCTTATTGACACCGTTATGCCCCATGCGATAGTGGTTATCTGCCCGGCGTCCGTAGGTAGCTTGGAGAGGCTAGAAAATGCCTACGTCACAAGGTTGAAGGAGGTGGGTTGAGTGAGGGTGGGCAAAGCAGCACAATGCGCCTTTCCAGGCACGGATTTCCGAATGGCTAGAGTCAGAGAGTCTTTCGAAGTGAGGATGACGCGTGAATTGGCGGACATACCAAAGAGAACCCCCATTTCATCAAAATTGTACATATTTCTATGCATAATCTTGAACTAGTTCTGTAGAAGGCGAACAAGTCCGTAATGACATCAGGATCACTATTAAAGGCCATCTGAGAGTCTGGGCTGAGACTGAGAATGGAGTGGAGGCTATTTCGTTTGACAAATCTAGTGATCCAATTCTTTCCTGGCCAGGTAGTAAATTAGCACTCGAATTGACGATTTGAAGGAGCATATTTACCCTCATGGAAAGCCCTCGCTCTTCCAACTCTTTGATCCATTCTTTTACTTACCCTTCCTGGTATTTATGCAGTAGAGTTCTCCCCCAAGGATCGCGTTCCAGAGGACCGGCGGCCCGATGTTTCACAGTTAACTGGGCGACTCCATTTCCATCAGTTGCAGCATTTAAGAGCGCTCAACGCCGTGTTTGACCTGTCGGGTGGCCATTTGTACACCAGATTCGTATGCAGTGGACTCCATTGTGTAGATTTAGCTATAATAGAGATGAAATATTGTTTGTGTTGTGAAGTTCTCGTGAAGAGAAGTGGCCCCTGTTACAACGCCAGCTAAGCAGGGAGGCTCGCTGACCAGTGACCGACGTTAACTCGGCTGCTGTATGTCTTTTTTAATTTCTTTGTTACTTTTTTCTCTCCTTCTAGAGAGGGAGGGACTGTTAGTGTTACAAACATCCATTCTGAAGTGTTTGGAAGTAGTCAGCCAGAGAAATCAAAGGACGGAAAGAGATCATGGATGATTGGGAGAAGTGTTTTGCAACTATGAATTTGGAGGATAACTTTTCTGTAGAAAAGGCTTCAAACGATCTGCAATCTACCGCATGCGTCAGGTTCCAGTATGATAAGATCGAGACCTGAAATTTCCTAAAACCAACGTCCTATCCTCGAATTAGTGCCATCTCTCCCTCAAACATTGCTTTGCTGTAAATCAATTCTTGTTCTTCTTTGATAATTATCATAACGCAACAAGATCCAACAATATACGCTCAAGACCCTTTGCGCGTTGTGAAGACTACAAAGGGGAAGGGAGCAGCAGCCTCTTCTCCAAAATGGGTGATACAAAAAGGGAGCCACTCTTATCACTCAAGAAATGTTCTACAGGGAGGAGGATTCTGCCACGGAACTGATCAAAGCCCCAAAGGAATTCAAAAAGCGTTGGAGGAGCTGTGGCCTAGCGAAGGCATGGGCCATGTTCAATGTGATTCCTACAAAGGGAGAAAAGTTCACAACAACAGCTAAACTGCATTCAGAGACGGATTTGTGAATGTGGCATGGTCGCAGACAAAAAAAGTCTGTGCTTCATCTATTCCAAGCTGTCGTCTTAATGCTACGCTTTGTGATTGCGCTTCCAGCTCGACCACTCAATCAAGAATGTCATGGTTCTTGTTCCTGCTCCATACACCCTGAATGAAAAGTAGCTTCTAACTACCACGGCGCTTCTCACACGAGGCATAAGTACACCGTCCAGTAGAGACGTTGGATACCAGTCAGTCTCCGATCAAAATTTATCACAAATTGGAGGGAAATGGGAAAGACGCTTCGGGCTAGCCATTCTTGACAGGCCCTTCTGACAGCGCCTACAGCAGCCGCCGCAGCACATTTATGTGACTCCGCTGTCCATGCTGTTTCCAGGGTGAGTTCCTTGAGGAACAGCAGTCAACAGGACGAGGTCAGTTGGACAATGCTCTGCCTTCTTGGTGCTTCTTTTCTCATGAGACAGACCAGGATGTTCTTGCTCAATCTCATTGTCTGGCTGTATGTTCTTATCATCTTCTTTTCCATCACGCGAGACGGATCGCTTCAGCCTTCAACCGACCTCGGACCGCCTTCCGCGTAGTATAATCACAGTACGCGACTATGGCTTCACGGCCGCGTTGCGTCACTGCGCGCTCTCCCTTCAAGTCCATACCAGGGCAGCCTGGAGTGCCTCTACAAGGCAGATCTGCTCTAGAGGCATGTCATCGTCCGCCTGCGATACCTCAGATGTGTCCTCATCAAGCACGACAGAACCGCAGAGCTGTCCCTCAACGTCGATAACCGCCTGCTTCCAGCTAAACTCCTGACGCGCTTCATTTTCCTGCTTGTATCATAGGCGCTGGCAAGTGTTGGTAACGTTCCGTTGCGATTCTTTGACCAGAGCGATCAGCGCTTGGTCCGGATTATGTTTGCATTTATCCACCAAGTCGTTGTGCGATGCTGCTTGTAACTCAAGGTCCATGCTCCACGAACGTCATCCAGATGCCGGGGCGCCGCTTATCCCTCCACCAACTGATACAGGTCAGCGACCGTTCCTATTCCTAGTAACCATGACGATAATGGTTGCGAAATGTAATGCTATCTGAATGCATCATGATCAGATTCCGTTGAGCGCTTGTCCATCCTAGCCACAAGAGGTCAGATCCTGCTATCGCAAATGGATGGACCACCAAAGGCAGATTGTCTTAACAATTTCCTCGAGCTGCCCATAGAGGGTGCCGTCGTCAAGGACTGATCACGAAGGATCCGAACCAGACCTTCGACAACCTCGACGTAGAAGATGTAATAATCATCCATTTCTCTCTTCAATGGTAACTCCATCTCTTGACAACCACGCATAACCCAAAGTCTCTGCGGATCGACTTCAGGTTAGGCGTGAATCCCGAAGGACCACTACTTGTCCTCGGCCAAGATGGCAGAGGACGTCTTCGGTATTGCACCATTTAGCAGCTTTTGCTTCGCAGTAACTGTCCAGCGCTAGTTACACATTCCCGTCTTCATTTCGAACAAAGGCTGCTGAGCAAGCCCAGAAATACCCGTGACAGTGGATGACTCAACGAGGAAAGGACCATCATAACCAGGACACTTGAAAGGAGGTCCAACACAGGATCAGTGGGGAGATAAGAAGGTTCAATTATCTTGCTCTGGATTGAATTTGACGAGGGATTACCTAGACGACTAAGAGAGAATAAGAGGTATGTAGAGATACGCCTTTATAGTCGCTGCTCGACCCGGTGAGTGACTCTCACAAAATGGCGGATAGCGGTGAGCAGTGTGAGCAAAAGTTGATTATTACAACTGGTGCTGCTGAATTGCTAGCTGGGTTCCTTGAATCAATCAACTGATGAAGTCGAGACTTCGAGGATGCAGCTATATTCTAAAAGTTTTGACAACGTGCGTGGTCGAATGCCGAGGGACGTGGCCGGAATGGCCAACAAGCAATCTAGTTTTCACTTCCGGTACCCTTTGGATTGGCCCACGCACACGGCCAACCTCAAGGGAACCAGCGCAGCGTAAGATTGGCCAACAAGCCTTCATTGACCCGCAAAATTGAATCTTCAGAAAAGAGTTCGAAGGGAAAAGAGGAGGTCTAGACTCTTTCTTCTTGCCTTATTTCTTTACTGCATCCATATCTGCATGCTTGTCTCTTTCGTTGGCTGTCTTATTATTATCATACCTACGCATTTGAGTGCACAGGCCAACTATATCATCATATGGATGATAGCGATTGAACGCCTCACACATATGTAGGTAGATAAGATATACCTACATACATAATGTATATGCATAGCCACATATCATATTATGTCATATGTACATGCATTATTAATTTATTCCCGGTCCTGAGGAGAGGAGCTGAAGCCAATAATATCACAATAATAATAAGTGGAGAGAGAATCTAGAGGCAAGGAGGGGGACACGAGGTGATTCTCTTCCAATCTTTTACCTTTCCTCCTTTATTTATTTAATAAAGATTAATAACTACCCCAATTGATCGCATGATATCTATCTGATCGATTAGATAGATACCATCTATAATAATATATATTTGACCCTGGATCAAGATTCAAATGTGAGGAAATAATCGCTTGATAAGATAGACCGGTCGAAAACCGTATCATAACTCCGTACATACAGTTCTTACATAAGTTGATCAGCTCCAGGTCTGTTTTAAGGCCTTTCTTTATTTTAGGTTAAAGTATCGGAAATGTTCGTATCCCACGATCGAGATGAGGTCGATCATCGGTATGATACTATGTATACTTGGAGTGTTATTATTATTATTATTATCATATGATATGTATGTAGTATTAATAACTCCCGGGTTCCCAACTTCCAAAATCCCAACTGTTCAGAGACTAATGGTAACTAGTGGTTGTTATGAGACGCCACCTGGCAATAATATCATACCTAATAATTGAGTCCAGCAAGGCAAACACTTCTAGATTACGTACAGTAACTAGTAGTGGCTGAATCTCAATAGCATGTGATCGACATCGTGTTGTTGGCTTCAGAGTGGAGTTTATATTATTATGTATCATACATACATAGGAATTAATAATTAATAGCTGATGATCTCAACTATGAGTGAGGGTCACTACAATTCTATTTGCCCATCATCATCATCATCATCATCATTAGAGTATGTAACTTATGGTCTGATAAACTAATTATCATACTTGTTCGTTGTTTTGGCTTTATCTTTTTCTTCTCCAAAAAAAAAAAAATTTATTAAAAAGCCCCCTGCTCGTCTTCGGGAGGAATGCAAGCAGCAAGCTTTCTCCCTGCATAGCTGTTTCTTTTTGGAGCGAACCTCTGGTAAAGCTTCACGCGCCAATAATTTAGTCATGGTCCGAGCGGCTATGATAGTACACCTCAGCCATTCTCTCACGGAAAATGGATCCAGAATTGATTTTTACAGCTCAATGCCTCCAATTGAGTCTGAAGGGTACAGTATTATGTAGTTTAGCATGAAGCTGCCTTGCCAATTCCTGTTTCCGTGAGACTGCATGGCAACGTCGAGGTAAAAGATATTATTATTGTTCATTTTCCAGATCGAGCAGTCGTCCCGCCACATGCCTGAGACGGATGCGCCGAAAACTTGGGACGCTGAACCCCTCCCCAGCTAGGTAGGGTTCAACGCCTCTCGTGGCCTCGATCAAGATCAGTAGGTACTCGGCTAGGCCATTATTATTATTACCTTGCATAACTACCTGTGCACGGTGCACATATGCAGAAATAAAATACATCCTCCATTCCTTTCCCGTTCAAGAGCTGAGCTGCGAGTAGTGATATATTCAATATAATTATATTATCGTGAACTCACGTAACAACTCTACAAGCCTGATGTTGCACCGTACCTTGTCCTTGCTCTGATCTCCGGAGTCCTACCTATAGGTCTGGCATGTCCGCAGTGGAGAGATGGAGCTCGTTTGACAACGCTCAAAGCTTCTTGTTCGGGACCAGCAATAGTAACCGGATAGACTTTAACGACGCAATTAAGGACACGCTGACACGGTGAGGACGGTCAAGGATGCGTGATACGTAGCCCACTTCTGCCCGACACCGCAGTCATGGCTTAGGCGCTAACTACTGTAGTTCCAAGTCCTGCAGGCAGGGATCACTGATATGGAGCTGCCAGCGTATGAGCAGACGCTGTCGCAGACAAGAAGGTTTGCATGTCGTGCGCTTTGGTTGGTGGTGGGGTGAGAGAAAGAGAAGATGAGCAACGGATTTTATTATTATTGAGTGGCGTTGTTGGTTTGGAGAGGCGTGCAGATTGGATCGTCTAGCTATCTGGCTTTTTTACAATATGTAGTTAGACGATGCAATGCGGACGAAGAAGATGCGGACAAGCCGGTGGCATCATCATCATCATCATCATCATCATTCCAGTTGGTCACCTGAGCTTTACATACTCTCTGTCCAGTGATCTGCTGATTCTGCTCAAACCGTCGATCGCCCAAACCAAACCAGGCCAAACCAAGCCAAACCACATTCTGACTGGCTCCCAGTCCGAAGCTTCTCAAGGTTGCCCCTACCATGCCGGGAAAAGGTTCAAACAGCGTGTCAAACGAACAAGCCCTGAGAGGGGGCACGAGAGGGGTGAAGGCTGAAAAGCTTTATTAAGCCCGTGACAAAAAAAAAAAAAAAATGTCCGGCGGATAATAATATTAATGGCTCATGAGTCAGGGTCAAACAACCCCAAACAAAGAGCATGTCTCCACTTCTGCAGTGCTCAAGAAGTCGAGATCTGTCGGATGATAGCGATGGTACTCTATCATATGTATAAAATGTATGTGTATGTAGGTTAAAGCAGGGGAGTCTGGGAGAGAGGAGTAATACTCCAGTGCTGAAAATTAACTTCTTTTTTCTTCAAACGTGCATCATGTCGATCGATTAATGCCCAACTATGTCGGGAGCTATGATAATTCTCACTCATGGTCATATCATAGTCAGATCATCCATCGTCAGATGGGGTCCAACCCATCACGGTGGGACCGATGCTCCCTTTTCGGCGGCCCAAAAAGAGATATGTACCTGGTAGTCAATCCCTGGTAGTTAACTATAACTATAAGCCGCAGACAAAACCACAGCTTACCGGAGCACTAACCATCATAGCTAATCAATTCCATCCTAGCACAGAGTACGAAGTACAAACCTAGATAATGGACGCAGTTCTGTGAAAGCAACCGATATGATACACAGACCAATCATAGAGTACAGTCTTGTAACTATAATCCATGGATTCCATAACTATCACAGTGCTGAAGCTTGAATATATATATATATATAAACAAAGCATTAAAAGGAATGATGAAGATAGTACCCTTCTATTGCTTGTTAAACCAGTATCAATTCTATCATCGTTTTGCATTTACAGTGTATTATTTAACATAATTAAGCGAGCGTAGTAAATATAATAATAAGATAATAAAATGTGTAGGTAGATCGGGGATGCAATGCAATTATATTGCAATCATTGCAGGGATATCCATTCCAATTGGCCAATCCTGGACCAATATATATCAAGGACTGGTGACTGATGAACTGATAACTAGGTAGGTATCATGGAGTAATAATGCACAACGCCGATGGGGGGCAAATAGGCTAGCTACATAGCGGCCCGCTTCTTGCCAGTTGACAAGGGTTTTTTTTTTGCAGCTTGCTACATACTCGGTTTCTTTCTTCAGGTCAACAAGTCATGAATCGGCCACTGCCAGGTATGTAGTAGGTAGGTAGGTATGATCGCCAACGTCATGGTTCATGGTTCCTGGGCGACTCGAGAGATGATTCGATTGGCTGAAGTTTGGGTTTCAGGAACGGCGCGCCAAAAGGGTCAGGTCAGAGGTCGGGTCGGGTCAAAACAAAGAATAAGAATAGTATCAATACATAACTCTATTATATCAAATGTGATGTGATACATCACTACCCTTGAAGCAGGTCAAGTGCTCCAGAAAAAAAAAACCCCGGAGCTAATATAAGCTCGTATGGACTATGATACGCCCCTGACGAAATAGAATAATTCGGGGGTAAATAACTAAATAAGTACTAATAATAAGTGGCAATAGTCGCGTCGGGCGTTGCTGGGGGGGGAAACTAAATTACAGCCACTACTATCATATGTATATATATTCGTAAAAAGACTAATAAAATCAAAGTTTTCGATTATCAACGTCAATGCGTATGTACGGAGGATGGAGTGTGCACTGTGCAGGTTTCAACTTTCAAGAGCTTCGGAATATTGAGTCTGTCCAGGGGAAAGACGCCGTAGTTAGTCAGATCGAACTAACCTTATATCATCAGACTAGTGAATGATGAGGCGCAGTTTTTAAGGTCGGATCATAGATGCGTCAAAACATTTGCAACTTAACCGGGAAGCCTAGGTAATTATTAACAAACTGCTCTTCATCTACTAGTCTCTATCATAGATCTACACATGATTCTTCTGAATTGGCACAATAATGCAGCCAGCCTGCTGCGCACCTTCTTGGCTGCTTGTGCAGCAGGGGTTCTTGAGCCCTCGGCCAATAGTGCTTACTATACTTATAGTACTACTACTATTAGTAGTATATGATATGTATCCTACCAGCTTCTGGAGCTGGGCTAGCTTGACAAGTTGTCACCAAATTTTTGTGCCACTCGGGGAAGAGGTATCATCATAGCATGGATTTGTTCAAAATAATAATAGCATGACTCGGATAGATGGTGGCAGATCTGGCACACCTTTAAAATCTCCATGATCTTGGCTGTTCCCTAAAAACCTTGAATTCTATCACGATCCACCTGTCTTGATTAATAAATCACATTTCATTTTGACAGCTGAGGCTCGGAACTCCGTAGGTTATTCTAGCCATGTCCAACGCATTGTCCATGGAAAGAGAGGGGTAATTGAAGAAAAGAAAAGAAAGGAAAGGAAAGGGAAAAAAACAAACAGAAAAGAAGAAAAAAAAAAAAAAAGGGCCTTCGTGGGGCTGCTTCCTTCGTGTGATGGTATCCCCACGTGCCCTGTATCTTGCAGGAACATCATCTTATGATCAAGAACTTGCTTACCCCAAGGTCCTTGAGATGAAGCAGTGAGATTGCCAACGGTGACGCAAAAGATTGTCCGAGATTTCGATTATTATCTCATATGTAGAACAGACCAGCACCCGGCAGAGTGGTTGCAGCATTGCAGTATTCTATCCTGCAGTATCTGGTCAACGGTGACCCGTCTTAAATGGGCAATGAGCCCATCTTTGTACTCTTGACTCTGATGCTGTACACTGTAAATTATTATCCGCCGTGATTTTGCTGTCCGGGCTCCGGGGATCTCGCCGTCGATCGCTTTTCGAGGGCGAGCATGCCCGGCCATGGAGAGCAGACAGACAATTTTTTGTTTCTAAAATGAAAGATGGGGGATGGAATCTCCATTCATCCATCGTATGATATCATACTTGTGCTTCCACAGGAACAGAAGTAACCCCCAGGGTTAGAACGTAGCAGGCTGGTCACCACTGGGGTTGTCGTCGAGACTCGATATCATGATATTGTCCGGAACGCCGTCGATATGCTAATATGATAGTAAGGCGGTTCCTGGCCAGCAACCACTGGTACCATCCAAAACATCCAAACAGATACTCCCTCCGGTATCCAGAATAGGAGCCATGGAAAAGCCTCTCTTTCGTTTGTGTGCAACCGAGGACGAGGATATTATCATTATCATAGTACTTGGTCGTACGGCGGAAGGTGTATGTATGTACATACATCCAGGCTCTGTACTCTGTAGTATTCTGTACTGCCTAAAACAGTGCTAAAAATACCAAACTACGTACGGGCTAACCAATAATAATACAGGGCCCAGTGAAAAGCACAACTGGTCACCCGACATCATCAAGCCGACTTGGTTACCGGTCAACTTGTCGACTCTTGAAGAGTTTCTTAGAAAATGGAGAGAAAGAGAGAGACAATGAGCAATAATATAGTGAATCTTCGAGTCAATGGATGATGATCGACTTATTATTATTATTAAAGATAAAAAATATATATAAACAGATCATTTTGTTAATATGTTGTCAACAACTTGTCCTTGACACTACTTGTATACTGTTCCTGGAAGACTGCGGCACCTGACCCGACAAGTGGAGTCTTCCCGGACGGTCCTAAACGCTCCCGACGACTGGCATGATCGCATGTGGAAGACTTGCAGCCAAACCGAGCCAGTGCACGCAACGCCGGCCGCCAGATAGCCGGACCTAAAGCACACTATCAGAGTATAGTAATCATACTAGAGTAACTATCATAGGCTCATAGCTGATTTAGTCTGACTTAGTCTGACTTAGTCTGACTTGGACCAGCTGCAATCCATGAACGTGAACTTTTGACCCCTCTTTTTTTTACTTCCTTCCTTGGCACCCACATCTTTTACAAGCACATAATAATAAGCACTTCTTCATTACTCCCCTACATCTATGATATATTTCTATATAGGCATGTCCGTACTCGACAAGGCGACTGACTGACTGACAGACAGACAGACAGACAGACAGTAATGTGAGTAACCAAGTGCCAAACACAACCCTTACTAGTATATCATTAATGTAGGTAGTACACTGAACAACGCCAACGACATCAGCATGCCAGGATGCAAAGGATGCAGGGATGCAAGGATGTAAGGATGCTGCCGTCAAGGGCGGCGCTTAGTTGTGTCCACCTCTCCCTTGACCACTCACAGCGCTTCTCTAGTTAGATAGATTATCTTCTTGATCCTGGCTTTCTATCGATGTTTTTGTCGTCATCCCTCGACACGCCCGGTATGTACATCCAATTTTAATATCATAAGAAATCGGGGTCTTTCTTGCTTGGCCCAACAAACGAGGTCGACCTGTTTGTTCAACTTCCCCTGATATCTTCTTCTTCTTCTTCTTCTTCATCATCATGTAGGAATATAATAAAAATTATTATCTCTGGTCTCAGTTGCTTCCGGTCATCTCCACCAGAGAACCCCTGTTTATATCATTATCATTCAAACCAGCTGGACCCCGCTTCTAATCCTCATCTTTCTTCTTCTTCTTCTTCTTCTTCATCTTTAATCTTTGTTTGCTACCACCAATTCGCCTTGCATATCTCATTTCTTCACGTTTCGCTGGTTCGTTGCTCTTTCGCCTGGTTATTTTATTATTATCCTCGGTGATTTTGTATACAAGTAACTAATAAACCATTGAGGTATCTATAACTATAATGATATTGATACACAATCCTGTAGAGGACGAAGAAAACCACGCAAGGCATTTGTCGACAGATTCTAGTAAAGTAGTTATAGTCAGTCCTCGAACCTCAAAGCCCATTATCATAATAATAAATCCCTCCAAGCTCCCGTATATACAGCTTGCAAGCAACACCCACGAACGCTGCATCACCTCACCTGTACCTCACTGCGTATTCTTTCTCCATTGAGACAGATTACTTTCCTTCAGAAATATGGTTATTGTTATTCCCTCGAGCTCCCTCTCACTAGGAAACAAACGCCTTTGTCTTTTCGTTCAAGATGGGTGTTGTTCAACAAACACATTCCTAGATACGTATGATACATACATACATTATGTACATACATACATATGATACATACATATAATTTTCTCTCTCTCCTCTCTCTCAATCCCCTCCAGACCTTTCCCCTTAAGAGAAGACGTTCTCCCACCTTTTAATGCCCTCCAGTCCAGTCCCAAATGACATGACGACAGACAAAACTTTACACAAGTCTGATACATTCCATTCCAGACTTTACCTCAGTAACCAACAATCCACATCCCACCCACAGGAGGTCACGAGTTGAAAGTTCCTGGCACCAAAAAAAGCATAGTTATTAATTAATACACTACTAAAACTTCCTAGTTAACCGAACCAACTTCCACCTTTTTTTCTTCTTCGTCTTTTGACTTCTTTTCCTTGGTCTCACCATCCATCTATCCATCCATCTTTCATCACTCTTCTCAAAACCTCACTTTACCCATTCCTGGTCGTCCTTGATTTATTCTAACCAACCCCTTTGTCTTCTTCTTCTTCTTCTTCTCATCTGCTTGTGCTTTTTTTGTTCTTTGCTGTTCCTCTTTTTTACCCTTTTCCCTTTTTGCCTTTCTGTTTTCTCTCTCTTGGTCTCCCGCGTTCCTGCAGCGTTGGGAGTAAGTTTCTCCGTACGTCACCTGCCTCTTTCTTCTTCATTCTCTCTCTCCCACACCCCCCTCTTCAAACCCACATAAACCTCCCTCACCTCTTGAAACTGTGCTTGGTACCTTTTAAACTTCATTTCGCACAAGCTAGCTCGTTTTTCTTCCCTTTCTCTGTACCTCTCTTCTCCTCCACCTTCGATACACATCCCGCAGCTTCACCTCTAAACCTCCCCGAGATCGACGTCTGCTTCCTGCTCTTTGGCTTTCAACCTTCGTCTTGTCTCTTGGCGACGTTGGCGTCCAACACCCGAGCCTTTTTTTCCCCCATCTTTGGTTGATCTTAAGCTTTCATTTCAACCATTTTGCTCAGCGACCATTCTATTCCAACCTGTCTGTCGCGCACCTCCACTCAGCGTCCGCCGTCGGACATTCTCCTCTTCCAATACCGACTCCACCGGTTCGAATCTGCCCAATACGGACGTCGCAACTATTCTTTCTATCTCTTTTCGTCATCCGCTCCTCAAGTCTAGTCCTCCATACTCTCGATAGTGATCTACTGGCTTCCCTCTTGCGTCGCCTCGTCATGTCACAAAATCGACCCGGGGTGTTTTCGGGTCTGCGCATGGGGGGTAAGCTACCGCCATCTCCGTCCCCCTTCCTGTCACTTTGACTACTGTGTTGGACCGATCGCTAAGTTTTTATGGCTCGAAATATGTAGAAGTGATCCGTGAAAAGGTCCAAGATGGGCTCACCGGGGAAACGAGGGAAATGCAGTACACGCAGTGCAAAATTGTAGGAAATGGCTCCTTTGGTGTCGTCTTCCAGACCAAGATGTCACCCAGCGGGGAGGACGCTGCCATTAAACGTGTCCTACAAGATAAACGATTCAAGGTCGGTAGTCATCGAACCGGGAGACCTTCAACCACCCCTCTTCTAACTCCACGCAGAACCGGGAACTGCAGATTATGCGCATTGTACGTCATCCGAATATCGTGGAACTGAAAGCGTTTTATTATTCGAATGGAGAAAGGGTATGTTTGCCTTTCCTTGTTCTTTTCATGGTGGCGGTCATCCAGTCAGTAGGCAAGTGCCATTCTTGTATGGATCGCCACTACAAATCTCGTTTCTCTCGCGCTGATGATGCAGCTAACCCCAGAAGGATAAAAAGGACGAGGTGTTTCTGAACCTCGTGCTTGAGTACGTACCGGAGACGGTATATCGGGCGTCTCGTTATTTTGCTAAAATGAAAACAACCATGCCGATGATCGAAGTCAAACTCTATATCTACCAACTATTCCGCTCTCTTGCCTATATTCATTCTCAAGGGATCTGTCATCGGGATATCAAACCTCAGAACCTGTTGCTGGATCCAAGTACCGGTGTGTTAAAACTGTGTGACTTCGGATCGGCCAAGATTCTGGTCGAAAATGAACCCAATGTATCCTACATCTGCTCCCGTTACTATCGGGCTCCAGAGTTAATTTTTGGTGCGACGAATTACACAACCAAAATTGGTATATCTTCATCATTTCTCTGATCTTCGTCTCTCTTCAGTTACTTATGTGTCATAGATGTTTGGTCCACAGGCTGTGTGATGGCAGAACTCATGTTGGGGCAACCGCTTTTCCCCGGAGAATCAGGCATTGATCAATTAGTCGAGATCATTAAGGTCCTTGGAACTCCGACTCGGGACCAAATCCGGACCATGAATCCGAACTATATGGAACATAAGTTCCCTCAGATCAAACCACATCCCTTCAACAAGGTGCTTTCCCGTGATTGAAGACGAACCCACATGCACGTACTGACGTTCGGTGCCCAACAGGTTTTCCGTAGGGCTCCTCATGAGTCAATCGACCTGATCACGGCACTCCTAGAGTACACACCGACTCAACGTTTGTCGGCTATCGAGGCAATGTGCCATCCTTTCTTTGACGAACTGCGGGATCCGAATACTCGACTGCCCGACTCACGTCATCCATCCAACCCGCCTCGGGACATTCCTAACCTCTTCGATTTCTCCCGTCATGGTGAGTCCCGTCATGGCTGATCGCTCGTCTTTTTGGTTCCGTCTCATGGCTGACGGTGGATAGAATTATCTATTTCACCCCCCTTAAATAACCGGCTGGTACCGTCTCACGCTCGTGCTGCTCTCGAGGCCCGCGGCCTCGATATTAATAACTTCATCCCTCTCTCAAAAGAGGATATGCTGGCACACCTCGATTGACTCGAGTTTGTGCACTGACGCCTTTATGAAATCCAAGCCGTTAGGAGTGATGTCTCGTGCGAGTGCGCGGTTGTTCTGAATTGATGCCACCACGGAGTTCCTTATATCGCATGCATACCTGGGCGGTCATCCATCTCAACAACGCAGCCTTTCGACCATGTGATTAACCTCACGATTTAGTGAGGTCTCAGGGGACTCGTGAGGAAAAAGATATGTAAAGTTAAACCCATGTCATGATGAGGAAATAACAAGACAATGAATCACGATCAATGTTACGGGAAATGGAATGTCGCGTGGCGGCGTGGAGTTTATCGAGGTGCCTGAGGCGGCTCTTGGAAGGTGAAAAGCAATATACCCCTCATGAATCTATTAAGGGTGTTGTTTTAGAGCCGGCTTAGCTTCATATTGAAGGGTTGGGCGAACGAGGGCAAATGAGGCATTCTACAAGCGAACAAAGATGGGATGGAAATAAACTATTGACTTGAATTAGGATATGGCCGTGGGTGATCCTCGTCCTCCGACTTTACAGCCCTATTCGCCCCCTTTCTTTTTTATTCCTACCATACTAGCCGTCACTATCCTCAGGTCACCCCACTCATTCGGACCTTGGCTTCGTCGTATGTCATTATGGCCGTCGTAGCCAACAGTGAAGGCACATCCCCCGTAAACCCCACGGTGGAAAAATACGAAAACCCAAAAAAAGGAAAAAGAAAAGAACACAAGACTTTTCCCCTTATCAATTTATTAGACAATGGATCACCCAAGACTCAAATTCGGAGTTTTTTTTTCTTCTTCTTTTGTATTATCATGGTCTACTCTGGGTTTACCCTCATGTCTTTATCGAGTTGCACAAAATCTATGCATCACTTGCGGGCGGTCAGCGTCTCAGATACGCTGGTTCTGTTTTCGTCTAGATCGTTTGCTAATCTTCACGCTGTATGAGGAGATTACGAAAATAAGTGTGTTTACTGCGAGACATCTTATAAGTTTCATGTAAAAAGAGACATTTTATTAAGCATCAATTTAGTTCAATATCATCTTCGCTTCCAGTCGTAACATATCGTAAGGTATCTATCTACATAGTACAGCAATAATAATCCCTCACAGCCTACAGGACTCTCCCTTGGATGGGTTTATCCTCTTCTTCCGGATATTTCGTTTTCCGGAATCTTTCTTATTCCAAACGCTCCATCCTAAATTTGGACGTGTAGAATGGACGGATGGGTTTTCGTGTTTCTTGCCCTGAGAAGCCAGTTGCCCAGTTTGATAGTATAGTAGTGTATATCCGTCCGGAAATCCGCATTAATCTTCATGCAATATATCATAGCTACATAGAGCACGGGTGGGTCGGTGTAAAATAGACTAGTATGTATTTTTACTTACTTATACATAGGTGTCATGGAGCTAAGTACTGAACTATGTACATACCACCCGACACCTTGAAATATTATCTAAAGTTAAAATTCAGGACCTATATCTTTCTTTTATATATATTTAATGGTAGTTGCGCTGTAGCAATTCGAAATGGCCACCAATAGTCGCCTTTCTTTGTTGACGTCAACTGCTAGAGCCAAGGGTAACGGTAATTCACTTACTTGATTGATGATACCTATATGATAGCTAGCTTGCATCATGTGACCGCTTACGTGAGAATATATGAAGGAGCTAGCCGAGGACTTTTATCTTCAACTTCGCCCATAGTATTTAGTTGTTGCTGATGGCAGAACTGCGGTGCGCATGAGGCCATTTCACTTCCAGTCATTCCCATCAGCAGATATTCACCAAGCAGCTCATCCAACATCCTACTAGAGAGCACAACTCGTGACGACGACGCCCTCGAATTCAAGTTCAGTAGATCCGAGAGACAGCCCGCAACTGCCGTACCGGAGTCGTTAAATGTCGTTGCCCACTCTCTAGTCTTCAGACTGGATTTATATCCTCTTATAAGAAAGACGAAGCAAGCACAGCAACATAAATGGCCGACTACGAACGCCAAAATCAAGGTCAAGGTCACCGGGGGCGTAAGCGACGCTTTCGAGGCACGTAAAAGATTACTTGGAATTCCATTCCGATCATTATAGATACTGTTGTCTTTCTCGCTAATGCCAAGTTCTTTCTAGATGATGACGACGTTGATCGCCGCTCGCAGAGACGCCGTTATGAGGAACCTCTCAGCAACAAGCTTCGGAAGCAATTGTTGGCGATTGCCGAGTCGGTACGATTACTTTTCTTCTAGACAGTTATCAACTTTTCGGCGTGATTGACTTGGGGTAGGCTACAAGAAAAGCGGAAGACCATGCGAGCGGCATCGCCAAGACTGTTACGGAGAACTACGAAGATGAAGATTTACGGGACACATTTCTGACACTTATCATCCAACTGTAAGAATACACATCGCTTTCTTTTTGGGAAAGGATGGAACTGATTGAAATGTATGCACCAGTGTAACCGAGCAGCCTTTTAAAATCCCATTCCTTGCGGCCGTTGTTCTCGTTATCAATACCCAGAAGCCAGAATTGGCGGCCGAAGCGCTGAAGAAGGCTGCGGAGGCTCTCCAAGGTTACCTGAATGTTGGTGCTTGGCGGGAAGTCAAGCTCATTCTGCGATTTTTAGGTTGTCTTCAAAGGTTGTTTGAGGGAGAGGGTATATTTCCAATACTAGATGAACTCTTCCTTCGAGCTGTCGATCTGCAGACTTCCTCTTCAGAAGATGTAAGTATTTGCCTTTCTGCCTTTTTGTGGAAGTATCGATAATGCTCACACGTCTTTCCTTCTGCTCCTAGTCGTTGGGCCTTGAGCTGGTAAAAATAATCCTTTTCACAATACCGTACATAATGACATCCTCAGCAACAGAAAACGAATTCCAGGCATCTGCTCTTCTTGAGAAAACAGATATCATTGCCTCGACCCCGCATGCTCTTGTAGCTTTGGTTGACCCTTTTGTCACCGATGAGGGTAAACCAGAGTTTATTCAGAGCGTTGTAAGCTTACTACAGACTCAACTTCAGGAAGAAGCGAGCAAGGGTTGGGAGCTTGTTTGCATCCCTCGTCCCTGGAAAATTCCGCGTGAAGACGAGAATGATGGTGCTGATCCTTTGGACTCGATGACGAAACATCCTTTCCCAGAGGTCATGATTCCGAATCCCGTCAAGCCCGGGCCCAAAGCGATCTTGCCAGAGATCTACCTCTCCGTGTACGCTGGTCAAGAAATCGAAACAGTTCCCCCACCCACCAGTGTCACGTCTTTACTGCTGAGAGATGCACTCATTGATACTATCAATATATTGGACTTCAACCGGGTTGCCACGGCCAAGTTTCTAATCGACATTGACTGTTATTTCACACCGGACACTTTCGTTAAGCGAGCCACCCCTTTTGACAAGCTGCGGGAGATCCCTTCAGATCGATCAACCTGGAAGCCCGAAGATGTCGCTGTGGACGCTGTGTTCTCACAGCTCTTCCAACTTCCAGCCCCGGAGCACAAACTCATTTATTACCATTCGGTGCTCACGGAGTGCTGTAAGGTTGCTCCGGCTGCTATTGCCCCTAGCCTTGGACGCGCAATTCGATTCTTATATCGAAGCGTCAAAGAATTAGACCTGGACTTGTGCCATAGGTTCTTAGACTGGTTTTCCCATCATCTAAGCAATTTCGGGTTTACTTGGAAGTGGACGGAATGGTAGGTGGTAGCATCTTTCAGTCTTTGAGGAATGTTCTAACCTGTGTGCAATACAGGATCGAAGATTTGGAACTTCCTGTAACCCATCCGAAGATGTCTTTTATAACCGGGGCACTGGACAAGGAAATTCGTCTGAGCTTCGCTCAGCGTATCAAGGGGACTTTGCCAGATCCATATCAGGCCTTGATACTGGAAGGGAAGGAGAAGGATACTCCAGACTTCAAATATGCATCTGACTGTACGTTCGCCACTCCTTCTCTTGTCGTGCTTCTCTTTACTGATCTGTCACAGCAACACCCTACGCTAAGGAAGGCAGGGAGATCATGCAACTCATCCGCAAGAAGGCTTCGGACGAAGAAATCCAGCCCGTGATCACGGCCATTGAGGAGCAGGCGAGAATGCTAGGTGACCCGGATCCCATCGTTCAATCGACCGATGCATTTGTCACCTCTATCTGCTATGTGGGGGCGAAGAGTCTTTCCCATGTGCTCTCCTGCATCGAAAGAAATAAAGAACGGCTCCTTTCAGTTGGGCCCTTCTCCCCCCCTGCACGTCGTCAGATTATCACCTCGGTGATGGAATACTGGGCCGATCAACCGGGCATCGCCATTAACATTATCGACAAGCTCCTCAATTATACCATTCTTACGCCACTTTCCGTTATTGAATGGGCGCTTCTAGACAACCTAGCTACGGGCAAAATCCTTGCCAAGACTCATGTTTATGAAATGATCTCTGCCACAATCGGAAAGGTCACGAATCGAATGCGGCAAATTGTTCTGGCTCGCATTCAGCCAGGTCTCTATGAGCCTCAGTTGAGTGTCTTAGATGAGACGCTCGGCCGTGAAAAAGGCGACATGCACACTCTATTTAAACTCATCGAGGACTCGATTGTGTCGGTTTCAAATAGCGGCAGTGATCTGCTGTTCGAGAGGGGCAACGGAGCTGGAAACCAGGAGGAGGATGAGCTCATCCGTCATTGGGGTCATAGGTGGTTACGGGTCTTTAGGAGAAAAGCCGCTGTCGAAGAGGCCTTCATCTTTGAGGCTATGGTCAACGCTACTCCACTTGGTACGGTGGCGCCGATTGTTCCGCAATCAGCAGAGCCGACAAACGGCCATGTTGACGTCTCTGATGACGATATTGCCGACATTTCATGAAGACGAGATATTGAGGAATACTTATTAAGGGACCACCTAATGATATTTATTATTCCAAGGCTACAACCTGGCTTTCTTTGTGATTTTAGTTGCTTTTATGATTTCGCTTGGCTGACTGTTAAGCCGTTGACATTGGGAGACTGATTCATCACGCAACCAGCAAGAAAACACTATGTATTTGCTTTTCTCTTTTTTCCCTACCTACTTTCTAGACATTCCCACGAATTATTACCTTCAATTTCTGTTTCTCTTTTTGTCTTTGTCTTTTTTTTTTTTCCCTATTATCTTTACCCAGTTTTCTCTCGGCTTCTTCATATTTCATACCTACGTATTTCGGTGCTTTCCGTACACTACACGACACGACAACCGTCCTCCTCGACTCGACTGTTTTTTTTTTCTTTGTGGGACACCGACTGAGCACCTATGTTATCTATATATATGACATACCAACCGCTATTATATATGATCAGATCACACTACTGTAGCCCTTCTTTTCAAACCCCTGTGTTACTGTTTACATATATATATATATATCGTCACTATGATATTTATTTTTCTTCCCTCGATCATCGATGACGATGGATGAGGTCGTTTTTTAGATGTAGGTCGCTCGTGTAATATTTTAATAGTTGTCTTCTCTTCAGTGACTGTATCTGTATACATGTATGTTACCTCAGCATGCCCAGACCTCTGAACATGTATGCATACCGGTTTTGGACGTTTTTCTGTTTCTGTTTCTGGTAAGTTCCTGTTTGCCTGTTCAAATTCGAGCGGGAGAAGGGAAGATTCGGAGATCGAGGTCGATATTATGATATAAAGGTACTGAGAGGAAGGAATACTGGAGGAATACAGTATGGGAGCCAGGGTTGGTGTTGGTGTTGTCGTTCAATGTTGTTGTTGAATATAATAATTATATTTAATGAACAAATGAATACGTACTATGATTAGATAATTTGCTATATATATAGGTGAGGTAATTACCTATGATAGGTTACCTAGGTAGGCCCCTAAGGTTAGGTAACCCATTAAAGTAATAATGATCCATGGGAAAAATCCCCTACCTATGATATACTTTGCGAGTATGATGATCTGTCATCCTTCACCTCTTGGAATAAGATCACATTGATAGAGCAAGAGCTGTCCAGGACGATGAGCTTATATTTTCGTTTTTATTGAGGTATGATGATCGTAGAACAGTTCGATTATGATAATATCTAATTAGAGGTATCAATGTATCATGTTATGCCTGGGCCCATGAAACCGTGCCCTTGCACCGAATTTATCGCCTTGCAAGAATATATACAATCTGAGTGCACACCGCCGATCTGCAGGGTCCATTACCAGCAGCATCATAGACAGGGTGAGGACAAAATTAGACAATAAGTACGACGGAGTGCTATGCTCATACAAGGTTGCATAAAACCAAAGAAAGGAACGGATAAAGAGAAACTTCGTTGTTCGGCTTTAGTCCAGAATGGTACAGTCGCTCGCTCATGGATGTTTCAATGCGCCTGAGTCATGGATTAGTTGTTGGATGCTTTTCAATAGAGTTCTCATTACGCTTTAACGTCTATCGCAGGGAATTAGACACCAACCGAGTGCTCGGAATCATAAATCCTTTTTGGTCGTTTCTGCAGAGTGATAGCTGCGATCATCCTCTCCTTCCATAGTCTTGAGAATACTTTCCATCTCCTTGATCTGCCTTTCCCACTCCTTTCGGGCCATCTTTGTCTCGCGGCGGAAGAGCTCTTCGTTAGGCTTTCGATAACTGCCTCCAAGCCGGTCCCAAAGCGTCGTGAACTGCCCGTAGTTATAGTTGAAGTAGAGGTGGTGCATCGTATGACAGGCGGCCCCGTTGATGACGGGGCTATTGGAGACATACTCGCCATCGTGGATCAGGATCGTCCAAAAGTTGATGAACACGAAGAGGATGATATAGGCAAACTTCTGGAGAGGAAAGACAAACGGAAAGACATGATAAGGGATACTCTGCGCCCAGCCATCGACGGGATGGAAGGCGTGGGAGGCGTACGGCGTGGGCATGATCCACTTGTGGTGAGATTTGTGTAGCGCTTTGTAGACGAGTGAATGGTGCAAGCCTCGGTGGATCCAGTAAATGAAACCATCGGTAAAGGCGATGAAGAAAGGAAACTGGAGAACGCTATAATAAGGGAATGGCTCATCCGCAACGGCATCATATAATTTGCCGTACCCTCTGACCTCCGCGAGGAAAAATGGCATCGTCAGGAGAGACATCATTGGCATTGACTTCATTGTTTGCGCGATTTCGAGCCGGATCTGGTTCTTTATGTATCTTGGATGCTTGGTGATGGTCTTGTCGAACACAAAAATGTACGAAAGAGACGCACAAACAAGGTACAGGAGAAGTCCAAAGATCCTGGTGACGTTAGAAATGAACAATAAGACCTTCGAGCTCGCGGCGAGACGCAAACCAGGTTATCAAATATAGACTGAGAGCCTGCCGACAGATGTGATCTCTCGGCCAAGCGCTCAGATATACATATTTGGACGGCTCAAGACGAAAGTATTGTGTCGCTGGCTGGTATACATATGAGTCCGGGTTGCCGAATAGTGATAATGTGGCATTGAAAGCATTCCCAAGTTCATTGAATGCATTGGCGGAGGACGTGAGGGAGGCCGGGAGGATAGTTGCATACAATCGGTCACCAATGAAGGTGTCGAAGATCTCGAGAGTGATATCCATGGATCCGGTGGTGTCAGGGATCGATCGACCTTGGACGCGTCTTTCTAAAAAAGTTCTGGATTGTCCGTCGAAGTGTCCGAGTCACTATGGACCAATCCTATGAAAAAGTAAAGGGCAGGAAGGGCAGAAAGTTGGGGAATGCTTTTATCGGGGCCAAGAATGACCGAAGCGACATCAATGGCACCAGCGAACCGTTATGTAGGTTCGTCGCAACTGTGATGGCCCAAACACGAGAAAAGAATACATATCATGTAAGGTGAGGAGAAAAGATATTACAATCTAGTACAAAAGTGGTGCCAGCACGGAACATTCGGCCTGGAAGCCTGGAAGTTCAGATACTTCCCTGCTTAGTGATTAGGGGTAGTAAAATAAATACCTGGTATATACCAAATACCACGAAATCCATAAATACCATGGTATATACCACCTTTATT
>NPHW01003423.1:0-29737 GCA_002240705.1 Elaphomyces granulatus
CCAGCATGAACGACCTGGCATCTACCTACTGGAGACAGGGACGATGGACGGAGGCGGAAAAGCTCCAAGTGCAAGTGGTGGAGACATGGAAGACAGTACTCGGGCCTGAGCATCCAGACACCCTGACCAGCATGAACAACCTGGCATCTACCTACTATAATCAGGGACGATGGACGGAGGCGGAAAAGCTGCAAGTGCAGGTGATGGAGACATCCAAGACAGTACTCGGGCCTGACCATCCAGACACCCTGAGGAGTATGAACAATTTATCTCTTACCCTAACAAAGCTGCGCCGACATGATGAGGCTTTATCTATGCTTCAAGCTTGTGTCCAACTCCTAAACCAACGACTGGGTCCTTCCCATCCTTACACTGTTAAATCTACAGCCACTCTGAAAAGATGGCAAACCCCTATCGAAAATCCTTCCCTCCAAGGACCAGCTTCTACCGGCCGATCGTACCTGTCCAGAGTAGTCTCCACTGTCCGGGGAGCAATCAAGTCCAAAAAGGAGAAGTGAGGTATCGAGACCTCATGAGCCTTAAGTGCCCTTACTGTTATGAGTCTTCTTTCCACGTCTAGGGAGATTGCCCGCACGTACTTTAGCACAAACGTCTGTTTTCTTTTTATTCATAGTTCCAGTTTTTCAAGATGTTATGTAATTTGATCGTTAGTACATGTACAAACCTAAGTTTATAATGATCTTGCCATATGTCATATGTACCTAGTTCTTAATGTCTGCTTTTCGAATCTATTAGTATACTTGTAGGCATGATCTGTCTAGCAAAGAATACATCATGCATTTCACTCTTGATCCAGAGAGTAGTAATGACTAACTATAAATAGATATTGGCTGCAGTGCTATGTATGACTAAATATCTCTTCATGACACCTATAGTACCTCCCAATTACTAGAAATTAATTACTAAATCCGTTCTTTTTCCCAGTTCCATCCATCGCTCAATTCGTTTTGACGGGTCTTTGTACCAGCAACTTGTATCAATGTGGAGGTTTGAACCACAATAGTTGCATTTGCCGGAGCGATACTTGGACTGAGAATTGGCTTCTCCTTGTCGACAGCTGATTCGTCTGCCGACTCTTTGGAGATGATCTTCGGCTGGGCTCGGATCTGGAATGGTTTATCTTCATGATTGACTTGGTAGCGACATTCAAATTCCTTGAGGAAGAGCTCATGCTACTCTTGCATTCGATTAATCTGTTCTTTAAAGAAAGCGCAGAAATCCATGGCGTGTTGATTGCTTGGATTGTCCTGGTGAAGATTTTTAACCTCACTCTAAGAAGCCACGTCACGTCCAGCACGAGCCTGAGTGTCGTACGAAGGAAGTATCCGGTACCTAGTCTAACTGACGACGAGTCCGTGGATAAAGGAGAATGAAGAGTAAACAAAGCGAGGGCGTAGAAGGGGAAAGGAAGAAGGATAAGATGAAGTCATAGAACGTGAGTGGGCGTTGGGATTTGGGGAGAAGATGGCATTTAAGCACGAAGCTCGTGTGAGCCTGAATACCGTGCAGCAACAAGCGCTTGAGGAGGAACGTGATGGAACTAACGTAGGTGCAGGTGCTGTCCGACACCTTAGACCACCGGTGAGCATGCCTGCAACAGCACCCCAGCCGTCCACGCCAGAGTCTCCACCCTCGGAGAACACGCCAGATTTGGAACTGCGAGGCAATACGGCAACCTCCTTCGAATACGCACCAGGCTTGTTCTTGAAGGCGTGGCGAAGAACCGAACGGATGTTGTTGAGGCATCCGACAGTGAGCCCGGAGGTGCAGCCGCGCTTGGTGACCATGATAGTCGGATCGTTCCTCTCGTCGACGTTCCTATGATAGGGTCAGGGTTGCGTCGGAGTGCCGTGGGATCTGAAAAGGCGGTCTCCATAAGAGAAGTCCATAAGCCCACCGTCAATAAGGTCTCCTTTACTGAGAATAGTATATAGTTCAAGGGATTGATTTGAAATTTCAGTGATCAGCCAAATATAGGAACTGGCATCCTATATAGCCAAAAGAAGTGGGATCATGAAAATCTAGTCTTGATGAGCCATCGCGATCGTGGATTATTCTAGTCATATCCAGAACTCTCTATCAATAAGAAGCCTAACGGATTTTTCTATACGAAGCTTCAGAAGTTTAGAACTGGGATTGATAGGATTGTCCTAGCTGTACTGGCTTCAAGATCCAAGTGATGACAACATTATAATAAAGATATGTATGGTCCATAACAGAAAAGAATTTGCTTATATCGTGGGCTTCCTTGTTTCGATCGGCCGTCTGTCATGGAATAGCTGCAGTGCTCAACGTTATCAATAGGTATTAGTAAATTTGTTTCTAGCCACTGTAGTATCTGTTTCGCCCGTTGTTCTTCATTTCTGTTACAAATTCAAGTCGCTGGTCAGTACAGAACCCATTTATCAAGCCCACAGCTTCCGTCTAAGGTCTTAACACAATAGACACGAAATACTTGATGTAATCGATATGTAATGATATTTGTGATCCCTGATTTCCAAAACCAATCAAGCCATAGTAAATTGCCAACTCCTTACTGTCTCGAGAAGTCGCAGAAGTGACATGAACGCAATCGGATTGACATGGTCAGTCTTGAGCTACCCGGGATAAAGAGATCAACTTGGAGATTTGTAATAGGTAGTATCATCTTGACTTGACTTCCTTCAACTTTCAATTTAGAAAGCACCGTCACGAGGACTTAGGGACTGAATCCTGATAGGAAACTTGCAAGCTCCAGTATTCCTTTAATACCTAATTATCAAGCTTATGATCACTACCTTAGGTAGATATTACACATTTGGTCTAACAGAGATAAGATCAAGCTTGTATGAAGAAATACATAAGAACGGCTTCTAAAAATGTAATGCACAATTACAACTCTTAGTTAAGATCTAGAACGCCACTAAACTTCCTCAAAACATGCGAGACGCAGGAAGACCATGGAAACAATATCCCGATTAGAACTTATAAACCTGGTCCTTATCGTAACCCAGCTCCTTTAGGATGCCATTCAGCTCTCCCTGGTCCTTCGGGCTCACTTTAGTTCCACTAATGGCTTTATACATGCCAGGCGGCCCGCAGACGAATATTTTGATATTATCCTCCTTTGGTTCAGGAAGAACAATCTTCAAGAGCTCCTTTGTAATATAACCCGAGCCCCCAGTCCATTCCTTCGGTGGCTTGTCGAGCACATAGAATGCTTTGAAGCGCTGGGGATAGGTGTTCTCAAGTTCTTGCAACTCTTTCTTCAAAAGAATATCGTTTTCAGTAACATTACCGAACACCAACGTTACTTTCGTCTTGTCCTCGGGATTTTTGAAAATTGACCGAAGGAGCTGGTACATAGGCGTAATTCCAGTACCACCGGCTATCAAGGTAATGTGCTTATGCTTATTGGGCTCCCAGGGATATTTCGGGAGTGGGCCCTTGAAGTCAAGGCGCTGGCCGACATTCATGCTGTGGAGATGCTCAGACATTGGACCATTTGGGTATCGTTTGACGACGAGGTCAAGATAGCCAGGTTGATCTGTAGGATGGTCAATAATTTGTGGGCGCTAGAGAGACAGGAAAGGGCAGAAGAAAAAAAGAATGTAGCATACCCTCGTCACTCACAGGAGTGTATGGTCGTACAACGGGTTTGTCGCTAGTTGAGGGTTTAAATTTTGTGAGAAGAGCAGCTGATAGCTTCAGTAAGAATTCAACACTCGTTTCTCAGTTACCTGGACAACTCACAAGCCACATTTAGTCCTGAGATCATGTCTTCATCTGGAAATTCAAACCGAAATCTCTTCGTATTGGAGCTCAGGTCCTCAATGGCTCTGAGTTTCAGGTCCACCCAGCCTTGTTCGCCACCAGTGAAGACCTTCTCCAATTCCTTCTGTTCATTGGCGGTCGCGCTTGTCTGTTGCGTATACCGGTATACCCCTATGGCAAGCCCTACAATACCAACAGAAATGTAAAGAGGCGCTAAGGATCTCTTCTTGGGAGCTTCCGAGGAATATTTGCGAAAGCTCTGAAGCAGTTAGCACTACATTAATATTGCTTTGCAATTGACTGTGCTCCTTACCTGCCTGCTAGGTTGAAAAGACCTGAATATCTGTCGCGCAAACATCTTGATTCACTGTTGGCCTCCAATGGGATGGTGTGAGACAAGGTCCTCCTGCATGTTACTCGCCCGGTTCGGACTTTCCTGTTCCGATGACGTATGAGCTGACTAATGCCATGATTTTGTATCCTTTTGTTTACCAGATTATTAGGTTACAATTTATTAGTAGATCATGCTGTTAAAAGGATAATAGAGATTATATGATGGGCCGGATAGTAATTCAATAATATCAGCACGCAACCACCAACCAAAACTTCGATCAGATGCTCTATTATTGCTTTAGGCGGATTGTATTTGCTAATTCCCTGCTCGATCTTGCTTTCGCTGGCCAAGTTGTTTTTTATTATTTTTTCTCCATAGAACGAAAGCCCTTTTATGAACTTTTCTCTGATGCTCTCTCAACTTGTGTCGTCTAGCAAAAGCCTTTGTCCAGTTTGATCTAACATACATCAAACATCCCGGGTGCAGACTGCCATACCTCTGCCCAGAATGTAAGCTCTATAGTCCTAACGCAATCACTCAACCCATGTATCCTCCTCCCGGGTTAAATGTATCACACTTAAGCGAAAGTGGATGGTCGTCTGTAAGAGAAGACTTTCTTTCCCGACGATTTGGCGACACGATGTGGAAGAGGAAATTTCAGGTTCTCTACAAGAAGTTGTTTAATGTAGGGGCGACGAATGGAATCGAGTTTATTGATCTCGACAACTCGGAGAATCTGCCATTAATTTAGTGCCATGTTAAATAAAGCTCAAAGTAAAAGAAGCCTACGTGAATGGAACCGAAACGAGCACGGTGGCGAGCTGCCATGTCCTGGTAGAGTGACTCAATAGCAGCAGTCCTCGACAGCTCTCGGAATTCCTTGTACATGTTGTGGGTGCCGGAACGAGAGTCATATCGCAGCCAGATCCCGAAGTTTTTGATCTTCAAGGGGCGCTTCTCATGAATCTTAAATCAAACGCGGTAAATGGTCAATCAGTGTCATAAATGTGGTGGCATGTTGTTCTGGACATTAATGATTAAGACATACCACATTGAGACTGACAATCTCGCCGTTTGCCTTCTTAACCTTCTTAAGTTTCATCAGGAAATACCAGAACCGCGATTTGGCCACGACTGTGTTAGGGGCAAAAATGCGCATGCGGTACAACTTAGGCGTCGGGTTTGCCTCGGTGGGCAGGTGGCGCCCAATAACCTGATACTCGTTGAGACGCCCTATGGTATTCATTAATTAGCTACCGCCGTAATGTAAGATGTCCGAATATGATATTAATCGCATCGAGTCGATCCCATATATCCAACCGAACAGTAAAAGTGCGTTAACCAGATAGTAAGATTTCTATGACCGAGGAAGTTGACAAATCTCCCACGTATCTTTAAATTCTTTCCATCTCTTATTTCATGAGTTCCATCCAGGGTTTGATTTTTGGGCACCAAGTCATCACGATGAATTTCCCATCCCTTAACCTATGCCCGACGAAACGCTTAAACCGACGAGGCAGGAGGAGCAACGAAATTCGCTTACCCATCTAGAATAAAAGGTTTAGTATTGTTTCTACTCAGGTATTTCAAATTATATTTGCACTTACTTTGCTTGACTTTGTTGTTAAGTCACGATTTGGGTGTGCCCGCAAAATTGAATATTTGTTGAACTTGTGCTAGGGCTTGGATTAAGCGAGTGGCTCGAAGTACACTAGCCGCTTTTAAGTTTGGTTCACTAATACCTGATTGGTAAGGCAGCACCGAGACTAGGGACCGCGCTGAAGGGTTACCTATTGTCAACATTCCTAACAATTTATCTTCATACGCGAGAATGAAGCTACCATGACTCAGTAATTGGTTTGTCCCAAATACCCAACACTAACCAAAGGCTTTTAGCATAGAGCAAAACACGAGATCATGGCCGCGGTATTTTCTGACTTCAGAGATGCCCACATGACAGGTTCTGGTCCTACGTTGGCAGCTGCGATCACCCCTGCTGCGCCTCCAGAGGACCCAGGCCGATTACGTTCTTTCTATTATTCTACACCTAATAGTGCAAATGCAGCTTGCGATCTTCGCTATGCACTTCTCCAGGATAAAGCCAGAGGTGTGAAATTGCCAAAACAAGAGGGAAATACCTGGGTTGACATCTTCTGTGCTTTCTGGAAAACCGCTGGAGAGATTGTGAAACTGGAGGAGTCGCCGTCAGAAGGTAGCTGGACGAAAGTGTTTGAAGCTTGGAAGGAAGTGGCCAATTTACTTATCAGGGGTTACTCAACTGGAAGTCTTCAGGCGTGGACCGTTCCGTGTCTATACGCCGTGGGTAAATATCTAAGGGCGTTTGCCATCAATGCTGATGCAGAAACCTCTCAAGATTCATTGACATTCGGTGATGGCTTTCTGGATGACCTTGTTTCCAACGGTGAAAAGAACGCCAAGCTCGAGGATGCTGCCAGAACAATTAACCGGATGTTCACCCTTTGCCTCAGTGATAGGTATGTGCCTTTTGTTGCTCGCTCTTTGCCTTTGCTCATTCCCATGTTGATTAATCTATGGCTAGGGCGCCCATGGATGAATCAAGGAAATGGGGCATCTACAATACAACAAATCTCTTATTTAAGACCTACTTCAGGGTATGGCCGATAGGAAGCCTTCTCTTAATGCTCCGGCCTAACAGTGACTGCCATAGCTAAATCAAGTTGGCCTCTCGAAAAACCTCCTTCGGGCTATTGACGCGTCCTCCGGAGACCTACCATCGTTGGAAGGGTTTCCGAAATCTCACATTGTCACATTCAAGTACTATGTTGGAGTCATCTCTTTCTTGGAAGAGAACTATACAGAAGTAGGTGGTATTTATACTGCTGGCAAACTTGATGAAGACTAATATTACCCTGACGGTCAACAGGCAGAAGAACATTTGACTGAGGCTTTAGCAATGTGTCACAAAGATGCTTACAAAAATCGGGAGTGTGTAATGACCTCTGCATCTAGACTTGACTTTAACTAACCGAACAAAGACTAATCCTTACGTACCTCGTGCCCTGTCATCTAGTCACTACACGCACTCTGCCTAGCCGACAACTTCTGGCCCCTTTCCCTCGTCTCGAAAGTCTCTTCCGTCCCCTTTGCCAGTGCATTAAACAGGGAGACCTTGTCGGATTTGACACCGCAATGTCAGCTGGGGCAGATGAATTCGTTAAGAGGCGTATTTATCTACCTCTTGAGAAGGGACGTGAACTGACTCTTCGAAATCTCTTCCGAAAGGTGTTCATTGCTGGAGGATATGAGGCGTCTAAAAGCGGTCAACCCCCTATCCGACGGACACGTGTGCCAGTCGCAGAATTTGTTGCAGCTTTGAGAATAGGAACAAGGGCCAAAGAAAAGTCAAGGGCTGACTTTGACGAAGTAGAATGCCTCCTGTCAAGTCTTATCTACAAGGTGTGTTTCCTTCCGTTTCCTTCTCAGATCCTCCCCACATGTTCAGCCGACGATTAAATGCGTTAAGTATCACGTGCTGAGAAGCGCCAATATATATAGACCCTTATGAGAGGCTATATAGCCCGAGATCGGGGTATCGTTGTGCTGAGCAAGGCTGATGCATTCCCGGGTACGGGGGTGTAAGTCATTAATATTCCGAGGTACCAGCCATCATAAGGCGACCTTGTGAAATAAGCTGTCTCTCTCTCACGGACCTCTACTATATCATGGGGATCGATGCATGTCCGCAGTATGTGGGCCTCGAAAGTCTCAAACAAAGATGGGTGCTTTGGTACATTATAATTACACTTCCCCGATCTGATGCATTACATATGCATCTAGCTTACCGTAGGTATCTCTCTCTGCAACCGTATCACATGCTCGAATCTTATTATTAGCGGCAGAAGTCGATCTTACCTCAGGAACAAATTACAACCTCAGGCCTTGCAGCCTCAATCTTAAATTGTTGCAGCCTTATGTCTCCGAAATTGACAAGGCCTCACATGGTCATCCCGTCGAGTCATACAATATGTTCTCCGCCCCCCTCATTTGTGTGTATGACTCACAGTTCGCCTTCCCTGCTCCCTTTCCCGGGTGAATCGGAAGGATAGCATTGCATAGCTCCAACATTAGACCTATCCTTTGCTGCTCACCTATTACAGGGGAAAGGAATGGTGGAGCCTGCATCTTACATACATACCTATATTATGTGGACCTAGGTCCACAAATCTAGAACTACATAGGTAGTTAGACCAACAACTATAAAGTGTCAAACATGGTTCAATGTTGTACATACCTGCACTCTGTATCATAAATTAAGGTTTGGTATAAGGTGTTTACTGATATTATTACATATATCATAGGTATGTACTCCCCATAATAAAATGATATTAATAAATGTACTCCAGTTGCCTATGTACCTCAAACAGTAATATGATACCTTACCACTTCTATGCATGATAGTACCAGTTCTTTATAACTTACAGAATCCTATGATATAACATTTTATTATCCTTGTTCAAATATTTCCCAGTTTTATTTTAAATCTTGATCTTAGCACTCGAAAACGAAAAAGAAAATAAATGGTTGGGTGGCATTTTGTTCTTTCGAACAAATATTTATGAAAACATAAATTGTAATAAGATCAATAAAACTTCGCTGGCTGCCTCTTACCAGACATAATGCATAGATCTCCCTCTGCATGGACTCTCGACCCCGTGTTTACAGCAAATCGCTTTGGCAGGAAAAAAAATTTTTAAAAAAAACAAGCCAAAGAGTAAGAAGAAAAGGTAGAAGTGAAAGAGAAGAGATGAAAGTCTCAGCCCAGAGTTTATTGAAGGGGAGACGAAATATAAAGGAAACGTGAGCAAGAAATACTGTACAGCACAAGTCAAACCATAATAAAAACAAACCATATCGTAACCCCAACGCCTAACTCAATGAAACCCAGGGTGACAAGTCATGTTTTCAATTGATTCAACCCTTGGGCAAAGACAGCATGCAAGTAATGACACTAACACTGAGGGAGAAAAGCTTCATGCTCATGGGTGAGGCCACACTCGGCAACCGAGTGTTAGCACAAGGGGTAAGCGTCCATTTAGCAGAGAGGAAAGAAATTAGTAACGGAGATCCTACAAAGCAAGGCAACGGCAGAGGCGTAAGAGAGGAAATATTTCAAAGTGAGTGGAGCGACGAATTATTATAAGTGTCGAGGAGTAGTGAAGGGGGAGAATATATAGAGTCAACCACCTAACGTGTAAAGGGAGATTTGGAAGCGGTTGTGATATCATCCTGCGTGGAAGGGTTTATCAGTAAACGGGCGGCTCTTAGTCAGGATCAGGAGGATGACGTACCATGTGATTACACATTGCCACAAAGAGATCAAAGAAGAGCTTCCCTCCCTTCTCCATTTCCATTTGCATGGTGCCACTCCGTTTGAATGTCGCCCTGCTCCGGATGATCAGAGCCAGATAATGAGCACGTAGTCGGGATTCCGTATCGGGAGTGTTGGCATAGGCATATCGAGCGCTAGAGAGGATTGTGCTGCACTGGATGCCGGTTTGGAGGCCTTGTTTGCGAAGTGCCAGACGCTTGAGTTCGGGGAGGCCGTATTTCTCGGCAGCACAACTGTAACGGGTCAGCCAGGAACGAGACGTTCTGTGCCAGTGGGGGGACTCACTAGATGGCAGTATCCTTCAGGACCACATTTCCCGAGGCATCATGGAAGACGGTCTCCTTGCTCCGCCCGTCAATATCCATTTCATCTTCTTCCAGCTCCCAGGTATCACGTCGCCTATTGTGCAGCAGCCTTGGGTGATAATCACCCTTGTAGAGATACTCTAAGACTCCGGAAAGTATCTCTGGTTGTTCATCCGGCAAGTTTATCCGTTTTGGATGGGATTCGAGGAATTGTCCTCGGCAGCAGGTGGCAAAAAACGGAGAGACACAGAGCACGTCTTCATGGGCCGCGAACAGACGTTGCTCTCGGCCCACACAGATCGTGATAACTGAGGACGTGGAGTTGCTAGAAGATGGGTAGAAGGATGAGCAACTTTTTCTTCTTCAGTGACCGAGATATGACTTACTTTACAACTGGTGGACTGTTCAGTTTCTCATCCTTCTCCAAGCGTCTCTGACTGACAGTCTGCTCTCTGAACGACCTCTTTGACCGTGAAGTCGATTTTCCCGCCCTGTATTTCGAGGACATGCTGTCCGAACGGCCCTGTGTTGATCTTTTTGTGAACATGCTTCCGGTAGTAGTGGTCTTGAACTAGTTCTCTGGTGGCTCGAGGGAGGGGCTCCTCTTCTGTATCTCGTATGAGAATAGAGTTCCCTAGACACCGATATCTCATCAACTCCTTCGGTAGGATAGAGAACTACTCCAAGACGCTTCCGGCTCTTCTGGGGTCTGTTGGCCTCAGGATCAGGTCCTAAAGAGCATGAGCTTGGGATGGAATGATAACTTGACATTCCGCCTACAGGGTCGAAAGGGGGGGGAAGGAGTTTAAATAAGGACATTGTTCCGTAGGCAGAATGGAATGGCCGTGCCTGTGCACCACAAAAGGCGTGGAACAAGGAAGAGGGAAGAAGAGTCAGGCATTGCCGATCGAGGATGGCTCTTAAATAGCAGCTAACATGGAGGCTTGCATTGCTGAGAGACGCGTCTCGTGTCGGACTGGTTGGTCAACAACGCCAAAAAACGCGATATCACGGGACCCCCATTCTATTAATCGGAATCAGGAAAGAGCGGGCGGAATGGACAAGGATGGACAAGCCGGGAAAGTTTTGGAAGTGTGGGGCATGGGGCGTTGCAATGTATCGAGGAAATACTTCCGTACCGTATTCGGTATCATCTTGTAATGTCAGTCTCAAGTTCTGTATAGTACACTGCCTATAAATGTTAGGTATTAGGTATATGATCTATCATCACTACTATAAATATATAAGTACAGAGGAATCAGATCTCATACTTAAAAATCCGTCTTCAGCCGGAAATGATACTTAACCGTTCGCGGCAACGGTGAATATACGGCGATGACTGTTTAGTGGCGCGGATGGGGGTGGCAAACGCTTCCGGTTGGTCGAGACCTCGGAGAGGGACGCAGAGAGGGCAAGTTCAGCACTAACTTACCTATGTATGATAGTCGAGCGCTGCCTCCATAAGAGATAAAACTTAGTTCCTGGAAGGGTGGAACATGGGAGCAAACGCCATCTGGGAGCTTCTTTTTTAGCCTGGACTCCTTGACTTTATCGTGGTCCGTTTGGTCGTTAGGCAGGCTCCATACGTGGGTCAACCATTCCCAACTAGGTCCAGATTCGACCAGTCACCCAGACCACCGGAAGAAGGTTCCCCAGTTAATTGACTTTCCCCCCTTTTATTTTATTTATTTATTTTTTACTTTTTTTGGGTTGTGAAGATTGAGAGAGTCTGTCCGTTGTTTACTAGTTAGTTATGGTGGGACGGTAAGTCACAGAACTGGCCAGGATCCATGTTTGTTCCTATGATACATTGTCACTCCGCACTACTGGCAAACAATAATCCCTTTTTAAGGTGGACGAATGAATATCTACTTTTTCCCCGGGCCTTGACAGGAGTAAATAATACCTACATATGTAAGGAGAGTGATCGATATCGTATGTCATTTCCCGACTCAAGGGGTCAACATAGATGGCTAAATAATTTAGCTTGAATCCGGCGATTGACCAGCAGCCATGGCCCACCCTTGGCCTGCAATCTTGACTCGACGGACCCACCTTTTTACATAACATTTGTAGGCTAAAAAAGGGGCCGCAGGCTGTCAGGAAAAGGAACATGGTACATATCATAACCTGATAAACGAGATATCAGTTGGATAACGTCCCTTAGTACGATCTGAAAAATATTATATGTAGGTGGATGCAGGACGCTGAATTCATAGTTACTACATATGTAGTTATGTACCTATGTAGTACACATAGTGTATCATATGATGATACCTATTAGTACCTAGGTACATAGTTACTATCATAGTTAACTAGGTACTGCGTAACTTTGGAAGGTAACTTTTCGGGTAGTTACATGCAGTTTCCTACATACCGAATCATGATTCATAACTTATGTACCAAACAACAATAATAATGTCGACGCAGGCAAGAGTATCGGCTATATGTAAGTGCAGTCGGTCAATCATAGTGTTGGAATTCCCTTCAAGCCTTCAACTAAATTTGTAAGTCTAACTTGGACTTAACCAACTTGCTAATGAGATCTCCAAAGGTTGGAGAGTTAAACATCTGGCACGGATTTTCCTTTTATACTTTAGGTTGTAAGATCGTTGTTTTGCCTATAATCTTCACATTCCCTATCTACAATCTGTTACCGATAAATTATAATTGAAAAAAAAAAGCTTCGTCTTTTACTCATGAGCCCAAAATGAACAGAAAGCACTGGCAACTTTATTTATATATAGTCTACTGGATTTCCAAGAGTGAAGAGCATATGCGCCTAAATGCGTTCTCCTATGTGTTGCAGTCGTTAGGTTAGAAATGATAATCAAAGGTTTGCATTCCATCCATGGGTCCACGGTCATTAATGTCGTTTTAGAATCTGTCGTTTCATCAAGGGAAGGGAAAGTGGAAGATCATCCGTACAATTAATCCTCACAGGCTACATGTATATGTGCCTCCCAAAAAAAAAAACCCCCCCAGAGATTCCCACCAAAAGACGCCTAGTGTTCGAAAACCCGCCCGTCCAGTTAAATCAAATAATCAAAAATCCATATTGACTATAAAAGTAGTCCCTTCCAGAGAGATCAAACTTTGGCGTTCAAAGGCGGTGCTTCTGTTGTCCCAGTGAATCTGATTACAAGAACACTTTTCTTGCGTCTCGGGGTTGGCTTTCGTTAGGGCAATAAGGACATTTAAGTTTGCCGCTTTTGCTAAGGCGATTTAGGGACTCCTGCGCGATAACGTGACCACATGGCATCATCATGGGTGGGTTTTGGTCCGTTGCCTGCTCCTTTGAGACTGGGCAAACGAAAATAGAGTGAAATAGATAAGATGGTGGAAGAGGTATCTCAACCTATACAACAACAGGAGGTCAGTGGATCTAATCTTGTTTGGTAAAAGCGGTGAATATTTGTCTGTGTATGGGGAGGCTTACAGGTAGTTCATTCTGCGATGTCCATTCCGTCCGCTTCGCCTTCATAATCGTTTGTAGTTTGAGTAAAGTGGGAAGAGCGATCGCGCCAGCAGTTGCCGCAATGTAGAGAGGTGAATCTGCAGACAGACCTAGAAGCGAACAGAACTCTCGGGTGAACGTGTGGGCAACGTCTTTCCATGCAGATGGATTATTGAAAATTGCCCGGTAAGGAGAGTCATCGAGGTTTGGATAAAAGGCCATCGCACCCACAAGTTGCTGAACCTCGTTAAGATATCGGGGGACAAAGGCCTGAAAGTCGCTCCTGGCGTATTCTAGGGCCGCTTGTCGGCCTGAAACCGAGGCTTTCTGTTCCTTCCGGCCTCGAAAGAGCCACACGAATTGGAGACGGCAGAGTTCAAATTCGAGATTGCTGCCTCTGGATTCCAAAGCTTCCCTATTTTGTCTAGCCCAGTGGATCGCTGGTATTAAATTCGACTCCTCCCTTAGCTGGTGAAGAATATGATACATGATAGTGAACTGGTCTCGGATTCCATCAGATTGAAATTGATCAATCGCAAATGCCTCCGCGCCTTTGTTGCAATTTGGTTCCACATTGCCTGACTGGGCCGGTAACTTTTTGTTGGATATCTCCGAGAGAAAAGTAGTTGCCACGGAGAACTGTCCTTCTCGAAGGAGGTGCATGACTATCGCTCTATTGATGAGATCAGGCTGGGATGATAGTGCATCATATTCAATGCTTGGCAGTGGTCGATCTTTAAATAACTGATTGAAACATTAATATTATGGATGTCGGGGAAAGGGTGGCTCTTAGGTCCGATGTAGTTTACCTTGTCGAGGGCTTTGGTATATTTATTTAAGCCGCTATAAGTTTCTTTGAGATCATCATTTATGGCATCGAATGAGGTTTTCACTGGGTTTTGAAGCTTTGCCAAGGTAGTAGGCGCTTTCGTCGGATCTAGCAAGAACACAAGATCAGCAACATGCTATTCCACCCCACACAGGTAGGAACAACTGTACCAACAGAGATAGTATCGCGGGCTGCCTGGAGAAGGTCTATCGTCTTCTGAACATCGTTAATAGTCTTTGAACTCTTTACTCTTTTCCAGAGTCGCTCATGCTCCTTCTGGACAAGATCCATTGGTTGCTAGCCGCGGAGGACGCTGTTAAGTTACCGTAGTTGTCCGGATAAGATGAACGAAAGCAAAGCCATGTGAAAGCACCACATAAGGAAGAGTCGGGATTTTGTATTGGTCAAATCGCCCGTATAAGTAGTTGCTTGTATGAGGGAAACTTTTAGGACTTGAGGTTGGGGTCACGAGTATGGAGCAGGCGGCTTCTTGTGGAGTTTTCTTAGTGGTAGATGCACTTGTTTTGTTTTCTTCTGACGTCGTTTGGCGCTTGCTCTTGCTGACTACCTACATACGCATCATTCAACGCAAGGCTTTCCCAAACAAAACACTGTTGACGCCGTCCTTTCTAAATTTATCACTGTGAGCATGCGGGTGTCCATTATTCTCTTTCATCGCTTCTTAGTATCGTAGCAGAGTCGGGAATAATCCCTCTGTTTGTCCTCCGGAAAATGTGTTGCTTTTGCACAGTTTGGCGTCAATCTAGAGTGGCCAAAGGCCTTTGCCAGCTTATGTTTGATTCCGAGGTCCGTTAGAAATGAAATCGTCGGTATGAGACATAACTACTGCATAGAGCTGCCTTATCAGAGAGCAAGTTATCGGCATGGCTACAGACATCGAGGCTTCAAAACCCAATCCGAGTTCAGACCAAAGTGGCGAGATACGTCGACCTTCATTCGATGATGGAGAATGGGGCAACCCTTACACAAAAGAATCTTCAACACAACCTATCAGTCGAAGCCATCAGCAATTCGTTTTTACAGATCCAATTGCCTTCCACTTCCTGGAGGAGGATCCTTCCACGGCTGTACTCGATCGACACACTACGCTGACTGGTTACGAGATATATATCGTCGAGCAATGGGCTTGTTCCAGAGTTCACCCGACCTTCATTATTACGAATTATACCGGAGACCCTAAGCATACTGTCATGGTGGGGATTTTGAGTATCCCAACAGAAGAGAACGTTTGGTCCTCGCCTTTGAAATTATACTTCCATGCAGTGGCCCAGCACCACTCTCGGAAGGACACGCCTCTGGGAAGCCTCATGGTGACAAACTTGAGTGCATTCCCATCGGCACTTAATGTGATTCCTGTCCCCGACGGTGACATCAGGAAACATCGAGAAGATTTCATTGTCAACGAGAATCTGAAGAGGCTTGGCTGTTCAGGGAGGGCAGGACTGAAGCTGGAATATCCCTCTCCTGTGGTTGAGGCAAAATTCTATCAGCTCTATCGGACAAGCGAACGGGTGTCTTTGTACACCGCAGTGGTGGAATTGGTGAAGCAATGTCAGATCGCACTCATTATCTTCGGCAAGCTTTCAGCTGAATATGCGGATGGCCTGTTCTGTGATGTGACGGAAAGGGCCATCAACGACTGGTGGACCGACATTGGCACCGACTTTTACAATATTGAGCCGAGTGACGGTATCCTTGGTCCGACGACAGTATCGGCATTGCTGGGAATGTTGATGGGTGCTCGAAACCGACTACACGCCTATGGGGCCCCAGTGCCAAAGGATGTTTTTGATGTCTCCAGTTTCAAAAGAGGAATTAGGAGCTTTCAAAAATCTCAGAAAATTAACCGAACGAGACGGCTAGATCGACAAACGCTGGATAAGCTCCATCGTGCAACTGCCAAGGCAGCGAGTTCTGAGGGCTGGACTGGTGCTGTGAAGTCTACTGTGGCCGAACTGAGCGGGAAAGGGGGTGAAATGGTGATGGGTATGGTTGGAGGCCGCGATAAGGCAGGCATTACCGATATCGAAACTCTTGACATAGACCGTTTCGTGCAACTAGTTAGCAGCGAAAGATCCAAATGGCTCTGGCAGGGCAAGGCTCGCAAGACTGGTGCCATTATTCATGGACTTGAAACTGTTTCAAAAACAGAGGACCCGATGTCTGCTAAGGATGACCAGGGTCGCCATGTCTGGGCAAGTCGAATGCGGCATTCAAACGTCATTTCCTCTGCTGGCCGCGCTTTATTGGAGCCGGCCTCTCCGAGTAGGCATACTGATTCAACAGATGTGTTTGATAGCAGGGATCAGCATACGGGAAAGACAGTTGCCAGGAGCCTTACGAGTAAGGTTTCGGATGCTAAAGCTGGATTTGAGAGGTTCAAGGGTGCAGTTGGGCTTCCTGGTCTTCGCTCCCATCATAAGCATACGGGGGATGTTGTCGACTTAGATAGCGAGCCCTCATTTAGTCCTGCTGTCGATAGCGATCTTGAAACGCCAATTTTTACACATATGAACGAGGTCCGTAATACATCAGAACAAAGGGGTGGAGACTCTAAAGGGCTACGCGACGATATGACAGAGGAGCGCTATGGTCCTACATCTGTTGCCTTATCTGGAAAGCCCTCAACACCGGAAAATATTCGACCTGAATCGTCATTTGAGGCACCTGTCTTTTCTTCACTGACTGCCCCGAAATATGAAGGATTTCAATTCTCTGAACAGGAAAATGGGAGCCAGAAACAGGGGCGTTCTAAATCCGAATTACTGGAAGCCCCGACCGACCAAGACCAGTTACAAATGGCGATAAAATCTCTGCGCCGTCCCCGGAGCTATCCAGAGATCTTCTCAAATGAAACTTTCAAGCAGCCTGGAGCTTCTTGGCCTCGCCACTTATCCTTCAGCACCGTCGAAGACGTTGTTAATTGGGAAGGAGAAGCTAGGAAGCGTATACTAGAGAATTCCGAGTCTGATATCAATCTGGAGAATGCACTTCTCCAAGAGGGATCGCTATTATCTGATACGCGGATCTTCGATTCAAAGATTTTGGAACTGAGTCGCGGAACTGTTTGGTGGGCGGAGCGCCAGGTGGACTCTGTGGATGATATCTACCAAAGGGCATATAGGTTGCAGGAAGATCTCAATTTTTTATATCTCCAACGTTTTGAGAAATATCGATCACTTAGAGAGCGTTCGGGTCATCTGCTTAGCGCGGAGACTTCTCGCCTGACGGACAATCTCAAGAAGGTTGAACTTCTTGGGGCTAAGCTGGACTATGAGCTCAGGGTCCTTGAATCAAAGGTTGAAGACGTTGAAGATGGGCTTCAGCAATTTGAGCGAAATGTCATCGAGATCGAGTCAAGAATCCAAGACTTGGTGAAAAATGAAGAAAGTAAAGATATTTCATGGTTATCATGGGTTGGAAGAATGTTCGGCCGCATACAGTAATGGGACGGGTTCGTGGACGCCCTAGCACTTTGGCAAGGCTACTTTGTACTCGAAGTTGGCTTTTCAATATCCATACATTATTTACATGCTTGATCTTCTCCTATTTATACATTATATGGGCGATCCGTGCAGAGCGGCGAGAATTGGATACCGCATGAAGAGGCGAGCCATGGGCCAAGAGATGAAACCAATAACCCATCACTGGCCGCGAGTAACTTTCTCCTTTTGCAGTGTTGTTTGTGCCAGCGTTATGCACTAAGCAAACGGTAGCGGCGAAGCCACAAATGGTTGATTCCGTGGGATTGGCACCTTTTAGATATAGCTGCATTGTTTCTACATTCCAAAGCCCATACCACCTTGCTTGCCAGCCGCCTCGCCTTGCATTTTTTCGCTGACTTTAATGTTGACTTCGAAAAACTTGGAGGTGCAACGATCCAAACAAACCGATTCACCCTTGTTGAGATCGCCTTCCCGGTAGTCTGGAGGAATGCATTTCTTGGTACACGATTGAGTCAAGCTGTACCGCGAGGGTCAATTATAGAACGGACATGTAAAGGGCCAATTGGTATGTATGAATGGGACAGGTGGTGACGAAAGACCGACCGGTAGAACATATCCGATACCATTTCAACTTCCGTTTCTGCAGCGGCAATCTTTTGCTCAGAGGAGAGCTGTGAACGACCACCGAAGAGGAAAGACATCTTCAATGGATAAAAGCGAAAGATAGGAATGGAGAATTCAAATCAAGCGCCTGGCGGAGGGTTTAAAGAAGATAGCTTAAACGACCAAAATTAGTCGGGGGAACATACTCAGTCTGAGTTGTACATACCACAACAATCAAGAGTAGTACTTATCTGTCTAGATTCGTACCTTGTTGAGACGATGAAGAATCTGAACGATAGTATGATACGTATAGTTACATGGACGATCGGAAACTCGGAAACTCAGTGCAGCCGTGAGCGCCAAGCCCGGTCCGATCGGAACCGATCCCGGAGACCGTAGCTCAGACCATCTTTGCAAAAAGGAGAACGAAGTGCGCATTAGAGATTGTGTTTTACAATTGAGGAGTTATAGACAGAAGACAGAAAGATCTGCAAATCTCTGTATCAGTCCAAGCGAATGTGGCTAGATTGTCCTAGGCGGGTATCCCAGAAGATCCTGTATGCATCCTTTTCAAGTTACGCCGCAGCTTTCACTATTCTTCTTTGCTCATATGATGAGAATACCCCTTTCCAGAACCGCTGCGAATGATGCTTACATCTAAGCAAGATGATCTAAATTGGGTCTCTATTACTCTGATGGCTAAAGAATAACCATTCTTGTTTTCTTTTGAATGGGTTACAGTATCTACTACTAACAAGTACTGTTTAGTGGGGGATTACCAATTACTCGAAAACCGTCCACCATACTGTGTCTTAACCATTTTGATGGCCGATGTCACCCCTTCTCTAATACGGCTATACGATATAGCAGCTCAAGGTCGTCGACAGAAAGCGCATTCAGGGACCGATTACAAGAATTGCGAAATGCTTGTCCCAACCCGTATCCGCGACTACCAACGCAAAAAGGCTCATTGAGCTGCGCGGAGTTTCGCTCTCGATATGAACACCTCATTCCAAACCAGGTGATTCAGGAGGATATCATTACTCTTCATGGTAGGCTTCAGCCTTCCTCAATTGTGTTTAGCAAGTTGTACTTAGTACGGTAGGAAGGATACGGTCCCACAGGCTAGCGGGGAGCAAGTTGGTGTTTCTTGATATTCTCCAAAATGGACATAAGGTGCAGGTAATGTGCAACGAGCGCCTCTTGGATGGGGTACCTATGGACCAGTTCAAAAAATGGTCCCGTGTGTTGCGCCGCGGGGATACCTTGTGTATGTCTGTCAGCCATTTTGATGTGTGGAAATGAAACTGATCGGGACGTTGCAGTGGTGATTGGTAGGCCCCATCGCACGAGCCGAGGAGAACTCACCCTTGAGGCAATGGAATTGCCTGAATTGCTCTCTCCATGCTTACATGACGTTCCTGTCGACACAAAGCAGCACGAGCATTCCCCATACGAGCGTCATATCCAATTCCTGGCTGGTCAAGATGCCGGGGATATCATCAGGAACCGATCGGCGATTGTACAGTACCTACGCCAATTTCTTCTTGACCGTTTTTTCTTAGAAGTTAACACTCCTATTCTTGCTGCTTGCGCCGGTGGGGCAATTGCGCGTCCATTTTACACTTCGGCTTCCGAGTTTCCGGAGAAGCAGCTCTCTTTGAGGATTGCACCGGAGCTGTGGCTCAAACGTTTGGTGGTTGGTGGTTTTGATAGAGTTTTTGAAATTGGCCCTTCATTTCGCAACGAGGGTAAGACTTCATAGGCAACTCCGGTGCTGAAACAATGGATTAAACCGTATACAGGACTTGATAAAACCCATAATCCGGAATTCACGACCTGTGAATTCTATCATACCTATGCTAGTCTCGAGGATCTCATTTCAATGACTGAAGACCTTCTATCAGGCCTTGCTGCGCACATTCACAAGCTAAAGGAAGATGGTAAATGCACACTAGCACCCACCGAGGTAAATTTCTCAGCCCCCTTTCATCGAATAGATTTCATCACTGGGATCGAAGAGGCTACAGGTCGAAGTTTGCCCAATCTTACAGCGGAAGATGCTGTCCCTAAGACGCTACAATTGTTTGAAGATCTCTCTCTCCTCCCTCCTGAGCTGCCTAATCTTCCCCGGCTCATGGATAAGCTTTGCTCTATTTATCTGGAGCCTCAATGTCAACGTCCAACATTCATTATCAATCCACCCGAATGCATCTCTCCGCTTTCCAAGTCTTTCACCCATCCAACACGCGGCCAAAAAGTTGCGGCACGCTGTGAACTCTTCATCCAAGGAAGAGAGTTTGTCAATGCATATGAAGAAGAGAACTCGCCTTTCGAGCAGAGGCGTAAGTTCCAAGAGCAGTTGCTTTACAGCAAAGCGATAAATGAAGAAGGAGAAATTGATGAGAGCTATCTTCAGGCACTGGAGTGGGGTCTACCCCCAACCGGTGGTTGGGGTTGTGGAATTGACAGACTTTGCATGCTCTTTACAGGCACACAGAGAATCGGCGATGTTTTACCATTTGGGAATTTACGGGCTGTTGTTAGACGCCATGATGGAATGGATATAATGGGGCTTGAGAGGCAGTCCACACTGCAATGATATGAATTCGAGTAAGTTCGAGATTTCTCCCGCGTCACTGTACTAGTCCTTTGTATACAGTGTAATATTCTCTGTCTCTGCATTGCGCCATGTATCAGTATCCAATCCTGTATATTAGCGTTTACGACAGGTCAGCCGATGTCACGGTTCTTTAACATATCCATCTGTTCTTCAAATTCCATTAAATGGCGTTAACATGTCAGATATTTAAACCAAGGCAATATTCCTAAAATCGACTCTTTCAAGTATTTCATCCCAGGAACTGGAGTCTGGAGGGCATACGCAAAGACGATTAACGTACCGAGTTAACTAACTTGGCAAAGGAAGCTAACGTTTCATACCATCAAACCCGATACCCTTGTTGCCAAACACGAAACTCTCGACTTCTTCATTTGCTTTGGTTTTCAGATGCAAGTAACTAGAGCTTCCATGTGTTATGGATTGGTTTACCAAAGAAAAGAAAAAGAAGGAAATAATATTATAATAAGACGTTTTCGGTTCGACAATTATTGGACCTCTACTTGTATGGTTCAAAACACGGTCATGTAAAATGTCTATACCCTACTGCGATCAATAGCGCCTCGACGAACTTCTTGAAAAAGGCGAGGAGTGAGGTGAGAGGCTCAGCAGTAGTTCTTGAGTGTCACCAGATGCACCCTCTCGTCAACAATTATGCGAAATCGAACTGCAAGAAGGAAAAGGCTTGAAAAGTACCCCAAAAATGCCATTCTCAACCGAAACATCTGCTCGCCCAGTTGAGCCCCTCGTCGACATGTACAATTTGTCCTTTCTCTGGTGGATATGTCCGTCCAGATGAACGACATTTAGTTAGGACCATTCATTTTAAAGTAGGGGGCTTATTCAGCCCATTTCGTTTGTGCTGATCAATCTTACCTCTATACAGACTACCACCACCAATCAGCCCTAGCATGACTACTCTAACGTCGTTAGCCGTATTCAATCAAATCGTGATATCATTTCTATGATAAGAACAAACTCGTTGGACGAATATGATACACGGAGAGCCTTGCCGTACACAGCACTTGGGAAAGCAAACGTTAAGTAATTCATTGTGCAAAGCGGGATAATGCAAAGATATCATTTCCGTATTGCAGATCTCTTCAAAATGTATTTGTCCCTCGTATCATAGAGATGTGCTCGGGTTATTACTAGTAAGTTTTTTCGACTACTTCTCTCGCGAAATCAGCGAAAGTCTTGCCGGGTTCAAGGTACTCCCCCAAATTCGGCTGGGTGAAAACGGCGAGCGTGTTTCGGGCAATCCTAGCGTGGCCAGAGGCCTTCGCGCCCTTTACAAAGTGAGGCACAGCACGGAACTTGCCTTGAGTGATGAGTTCCAAGGCCTCGCCGGTTTGAAAGGCTAGACAGTCTTTCGGTATATTCACCTTCACGATGTCTCCGGCCCGGGAACGGATGTAAAGCCCCGCCCGGGGGTCTGGGGATGTTAGGAGCTCCCGAATGGGTGAGGATGCGGTGGGGTCTGTGGATGATGGATTTGAAGCCTCGTCGACAAACATTGCAGATGTGAGGCCAGTCAAACAACCATGATCTACATGCGTTGCGCACCAATCATCGTCATCATCTTGCCCTGAGGCATTGTGTGCATTTTGCGCGCTTTCCGCACCTGGTGATGACGACGGGAAGTAGTGCAGCAAACGTGCCTTGGTCGTCAAGCTCGTCTGCACTACATGCTCGAGATAGCCTTCTCTGTAGCCATCGATGTTTGCCAGCGCGTATCTGTCGCAAGCTCTTGCCACCAGGGCCGCAACGTCAATTATCAGGATACACAGATCCTCCACGGTCTTCCGAAAGGTGGGAAGGCGATCTGAGGGTGGCCAAATGTTGGGCGCAGTGTATTGTGGGAAATCGAAATCCGAGAGGTCGTCGGCCGGGGCATTCTGAAGGGTTGGGTCTTGGTAGAAGGCACAGTTGATATAATACGATCCTTTGAGCATGTCAAAGTGGCCGGACCTCAACGTTTCTTTCCCGCAAGACCATCCAACTAAGTATTTCGACTGAGGGCTTTCAAGATTCTCTAAGAAGTAAATAAATTTGGAGTTAGCCTCACCTATAAAGAAGGGTTTGATAGAGAGTACATAACGGAAGGGTATCGATCGATCGGTACCTACCTAATTCTTCCTTGGGCAGAGCAGCCAGGTGGGACGCGTTCGAGAGGACTTGGGCGCGTAAGTCTATAAATTTCAACGGGAGGTCCTTTACGACGATAATGCCCAACGAGGAGGGGCCAAAAGCCTCTGTTAATGTCTCGAAAGAAACCGAGCCTGTAACATTCTAGATATAAGCAACATGTCACAAGCGGAATTAAGCAATAGAGTATGCCACGATCAAGGACGAGAGGAAGACCACCTCACCTGAAACTAGGTCATCAAGGCTCACGGTGACTACCTGGGCAGACGAGATTGTATCCGGCCTCATTCTGACATCTTCTGAGGCATGCAATCATGGTTGATTTAACCGAGGAAGATCCCAAGTTCATTATTGAGGTGCCGATGACTTCCCGTCACGGTAGTCTAGGTAGTAACTGTGTACAAAATGATCACGGGAATATGTAGATGAAGACAGATCTGGCACGTTACACCATCAACCAGGGACCTTTACACTTTACAGTAAAAAAAAGAAATGAAAAAGGTCAAGGCTTGCAGGCGATCATCGCCGTATCATAATAAGTACTGGACATCATATACAGCGGAGCATACTTATACACTGTTTATCATCTACATATCTATATCTCTATGACACACGACCGGGCAGAATTGAGATGTTCTTCTCCAAGGTATGTAGGCTTTGATTCCATGTTTTCGCCCTCCTATTTATCATACTTTGGGCGTTTAGCCTGACGTTCAGGTTGGGATTCGTAGTCTTCCTGGGTTCCTCTGCTTTCGCCACGGCTGGGAAATGGGACAAACTCCTCGGAACTCTCCGAATCATTGTTCGGCGGAATTCCTGTCATATCAATTCCCAAATCTTCTGAAGAACTGTCCTCGGAGTCGTCATGGTCGTCGGGGTCGGGGTCGTCGAGGTCGTCGGGGTCGTCGAGGTCGTCGGGGTCGTCGGGGTCGTCGGGGTCGTCGGGGTCGTCGGGGTCGTCGGGGTTGTCATGATTGCCGGGGTTGTCGAGGTTGTCGGGGTCGTTATCTGTTTCCTCTGTGGAAGTGACGTTGGCGCTCATATCAGTGGCCCCCAGACCACTGCTGACAAGCAAGCTTGTTTTCCGGACCTCTGCAAAGCTAGATTTCTGCCCGGGAGCACTGGCACGTCTTCTGGAATCTCGTGGGAGATGAGCATCCCGGAGATCATTTCGGGTGGCCTTGCCATCCATGACGTTGAGACAGGCCCTCCACATCTTCGGATCGCGAGCGTCACTATATCGCCCGACATCCTCGCCATTTAGAGAATCTAAACCCAGTGTCTGGGTACGATAATCGCCCCAAAACCAGTCCTTCCCGAGTGGGATACGTTCATCTGTTTGCCGAGAATACTCGCGGCCAGATACGACGCTGGATAGGTCGAGACCCAACGAGATGTCGTCAAAAATAAGCCTCATTGCATCCGGTTCATAGCAGCGACCAAGAATTAGATCTTGGGATACGTCCACGGCCGCATCAGATGAATGGAATGTATACCATGGTCCATATCCATTCATTCCAACGTAGTGGAAAGCAGCGACGACTTCATCGTGGGTAAGAGACCTGGGTCTGGCCTCACCAGGTCCGCGATATGCCCTGTCGGGAGAGGTCGTGTAAACTTTGCCTTGGATACGAAAGGAATGTTTATTTGCAAGAAGGGGCGATTGGATATCATCCACACACGATAAAAGTTCAAGTTTAATGTTCTCAATGACGAGAACATCGGTTACCTTGACGTCCTGGCCAAGGGAATAACCTCTAGGCTTCAATCGAACTGTGTCTCCAGCTAACAGAAGCTCCGCACCAATAAAGGCGCCACGGCAATAAACAACAGCATTCGGCCATATCCCTTTAAAGCGATATTTATCAAGCAACGTTATAGAGGACATGACTGTCAAGGCATATTCGATTGAAGGGTGCCAATCGTGTTGGGAAATGCCATGTAGAAATATTTGCCAGTAATTCAGTGGACGAATGCAGTGCAAATGAACGTATTTCGCGTGCAAAGAGTAGCTTTTATCGTCACTATTTGGGTCTGGAAAAGTCTCCACACGAAATCCAGAGTAGTTGACAGCCCACTGCTTTGGTGTAGGTTCGATGAGATCCTCGATAACGGTGTTACACTCCGGGGTCTGTCCGACAGTCCCCGCTCGCCATTGAGGAATTCCTAGCCAGTGGTTTTTCTTGAAGGAGTAGGTACGATAACAATCCGTCTCCTCGTTATAAATCAGCTCACCATCAATATGAGGCGTCCACAAGACCAACTCGCCGGCCCTTGGAATGAAGGAGTTTTGCATGCTGAGTTTCATTAGATATCGTTGTAAATGTTTCCTTTCGGCTCTCCAATCCATGCTATTGGATTCGGCGATGAGCTCGTCCAGCGTTCCTCGGTTCTTGAGTTTCAAGATGGCGGTTTTGTACACGTCAGATGTACCCTCAGAGTCGACAGGGCTAACAGAAGGTATTTTGAGTGACTTTCCATTTTTCGGCTTCGCTGGAGAACAGTCAACACATATTCCCAAACGAAAGAGATGGTTCATAGGAAAGGAGGAGTTACTCTCTCTAGCAGTTTTGGTCACTTTCAACGCCGGAAATGCCATTTTCTTATCAATGCAGAGCTCACAATGGCATTGGCCCTTGCCACCATTCATCAAATAATAGAAATGAGGGAAGAAGCGGTTTGGAGAGTTGAAGTAGTGTCCTGAAGGATGGCCCCAGAGATATTTATCACGCTGTTCCACATGGCATTAGCCTGGAAGCCGCACTTGTACAAATAATTACGCAACCAAAACAACTGGCAAATAAAGTACTAGCAACTCGCATTTATGGTAAAATGGCAAACTGGGGGAGAAAAAGGAAATTCTATATATATAGCAGCAACAGTTGATGGAATTAGAGAATACATGAGAACTTACAATATCTTTATTTTTTGGGCGCGCCTTGTCAAGCAAAAGATAGCCTTTAGGGAGTTGATCTAAAATATAACTTTTCTCTAGTTAATTATTTCATGATCAGCAAGAGCACAATATAGACAATAATAACAAGCTTCAGTAACCAACAAGAGTTAAATTGTCACGTTTATCTGCACAATTGGGTAATCAAAAAATCCAGATTCCAAATATGCCTGAGTGAAGACATGTTGTCAGGAAACAGATACACTTCAAGCGATCCACAGAAACACATGTTGCATACAAAACTGGGTAATGTTTATTAGTACTTATTGATAAGGGGAAACCCGAACAAAATGATAGGAGGAAACTCCCGACATGTAAACTCCAGAGGGAAGTAGAGGTATTGTTAAAGAAGAGCATTGGCAAGAGAGCAAAGGAAAAAGCAAACCTGGCTTAAGTGCATTGATTTTATGAAGCCACATCCTTGCCAACTTTGCTCGGTACAAAGTATCATCTGGATGCCCATACTTGTCATCTTTTGGCCATCTAGACTTATCTCCGTCACTGAAGGACGTGTCCGCTAGGACAACAACTTTGCCCCGAAGGCCCTCCAGGAGGTGTGGTAACTGAATAGGCATTGAAGCGGTTATAAAAAGACTTTCCTGCGCGACAGGCAGGCCACTTGGTTAGCCTGGGCTGCAGAGCAATGCCATATAAAGCCAGCTAGGCTGTTAGATTCATTTTCTGGCAAGTATAGGTGCCTCGAACTGGATTGCTTGAAATTCTAGGGAAGTAGTCAAAGATTTTTTTTAAAAAAAAAAGTATCGAACTTCGTAATCTTACCCTCTACATAGATGTAAGATGTTACCTAGTGAGAGAGGGTGTGAATCGTGATACATTAGGTATGACCTGGAACTCCGGAATAACTATGTAGGTAACGGAGTGAAAGGTTTTTCCGCTCCCCTTGCCAGTAAGTTTGGACTCGGATAGAAAAAATTATTCATAATACGTGTAGCAATCTTGCTCACTTCTGTGTCCAGAAAGCACAACGTACACTATTTTATCGGCATCTGTATAACAAATTTGGAATATGGTTCCCCTTCTTGGCCTCCAGCAAAGAAATTTTTCTCGTCAGTCAGATGTCTCTGCAATCTTGATCCAGTTACTACTGGTCTTTGCAATATACGTTTCCAGGTCAACTGCATCAGAACCCACTTTCTTCGGTGCACTATCATCGGCGGATTTCTGGAATCTGATATGATATTCCGAGACCATCCGAAAGATTCAGCTTGCTCTTCCACCTCTTCTCATGCGGTACTGGTCGCATTCCGTGTATTCTGACATGCATATGAAAAATGGAAGGAAGTCTACAGGCTGAGGCATGGTCGTGCTATGGCCGGAGCCATATGGGCTGGGCATGATCGAGCCATGGCCGGAGCCATGTGGGCTAGGCATGATGGATGCATGATCTGAGTCATATGTGCTATGCACGATCGAATGCAGGGCCTGAGCCATAGGTATAAGTGACGGCATAATCGAATGCATGGCCTGAGCCGTATGGGCGATGGAATGATCGATGCATAGTTGTGGATAGGCATCGGATCAACCCACTTTGATTCTATCGAGCTTTATCGTCTAGCATCTAGTAACACCAGAGAACTAATAGGGAACCTCTATACTCGCTGGGCACCCCGGTATCCAATCATTCTTCTCGTTCAACTCTTGTTACATCTCTATAACCGCTTCATCTGAAACAAGACACTCTCATCGATTAAGCATCAAAAAAGGCTTCTTTATTTATACGCGCCGGGCACCTCAGTATCCAATCAGTCAACTTCTGTTGCATCTCTAGTACTGCTTTATTCACAACAATCCACTCGCATCGATTGAGGATCAAAGGAGACCCGCAATGCCCCCAGTTTACCTTTATTTCATCTACTCTATTGTTGTCAATGAATTCTTTGCCCGTGAATTGGAACACAGCACTGACCTCCAGAGAATAGGGCCTCCGCAACCATTAGTGGAACCATCCTATATGTATCATATTACGGGTACTAATATTCCTATGATCCTATCTAAGTAGCGCCGCCGGTCGCAGTTTCACCAATAGTTGCCGTTGTGTCCACATTTGACGAGTGGTGGGCTTTATTTGACTCGGTTGCGTGTCTTACCAATTAAACCCTATTTACTTACCAGTAGTTACCAGTATGGCGGCGACCTGGCCAGCCGCGCTTTATGATATATTTTTCATTACTTACCAAACATTCAAACTTTCGGTAAGTTATTATAAATATATAGATTACGGTGATTTTCCACCCCTAACGAGCAGGAATTTGTATTTTGTACATCGTAAGTGCCAACCCCCTGGAGCAAATGACAGTACCTATGTTCTAATCACTTTTGACGCAGTTGGTGGTCTCCTCGTTCAGATGCTCAGACATCTATGGGCACTAAGAAATAGTGCTCGGCGGATCAACATCAACGAGGTTATCCAGCACCTAGCATGGGTGCCTTTGATATCTGAGGACGATCCGCAAGCCAAGAGGGCAAAGTTCGAGGGAGGAGCCAGATGGTAAGTCTGGAAAGCTTATTTCCCCATCATCTCTCAGAGTTTTCGGGGGAGGGTTGTATAAAGCGAATGGCGGGCTATATCGTAGGATTCGCCTCCTTTGATAAGCAGCAGGGGTACCGTACCTCGTCCAAGTGATAGCAACAAAAGATAATCGGATTATAACACTGCTCATCTAACTAGATCAACCTACTACACATTCTTAAGATACCATTTATCCTACAGGCTAGTCTAATGATTAATAGGTTGATTCAGTTGGATAATTAATGGTATAGCCGTGGTTACCCTACTGTACCTAGCCACGATTAGAATGAACCAGCCAACAGTCAAAATAAGATTTTAGGACTTCGTCGTAAAAAAGAATGCTTATTTTCATTCAGTTTAATCAGCCAAAGTGAAATTACTTCCCACAAACGAGAAGTTCGATTTACGCTCATGCTTTTCGTTCCAAGACAGCGAACGCCAGCGCAAGCCTGATGGAGGGTGAAGTAGGTGGGTAGTAATCTTTGGCGTCCATCACGTTAATCATGTTCGTCCTTCCGGGCAGACGGCGACTCCAGCGTTTGTCTGTTTATTCTTTTTCGATCTGCAAGTACCCACGACCCAAGGCTCATACGTTCATACAGTCTCCTAAAACGGCAAGTTCGCAGATCGTAAGAGAAGTTGGAAACGAGAGGAAACTTTCGAAATGCAAAGTCGACCTTAGGAGGTACCTATAAGCGCTTCAGTTCATTGACTATGAGTTAAAAACACGTAAGGTCACAATGTTATTTCTTGGATATCGAATACAGGTACATCATAGGCGATCAAGTAAGAAGATAGAAGGGACTAATATTGCACTCAGTATATAAGAAGCCATGTCACGTCCAGCACGAGCCCGAGTGTCGTAAGAAGGAAGTATCCAACATCTAATCTAATTGACGATGAGTCCGTGGATAAAGCTGAGAATGAAGCGTAAACAAAGCGAGGGCGTAGAAGGGGCAGAACGGGGAAAGGAGGAAAGATAAGAAGAAGTCATAGAACGTGAAGAGAGAAGGAATGAGTGGGCGTTGGGATTTGGGATTTGGGGAGAAGATGCCATTTAAGCACGAATATGCGAGCCTGAATAGAACTACCGTGCAGCAACAAGCGCTTGAGGACGTGATGGAACTTCTTGCAAGCCTGTAGGGCTTGGATTCAAGGCGAATTTTTTGAATGAATTTNNGAATGAAGCAAATATAAACGTTTGCCATTCAAAAAAATTCTGCCCTCATTCATTATATTCAGTATTCAATGAGTTCGTTGAATGGACCCAAAGTAGCTCCGAATACAATGAATGAGGGCAGAATTTTTTTGAATGTCAAACGTTTATATTTGCTTCATTCAATTCA
>NPHW01003427.1:0-10283 GCA_002240705.1 Elaphomyces granulatus
GATTGCTTGATAGCAAGTCTGCTTACGGCTGCCTGGTCTTGTAAAATAGGGATATTAATTATTCACCCGGCCGTCTTTATCCTCTCTCAAGTTGGTCTGGTCCACGACACATGCAGAAAGCGATCGCGATCCTTAGGTGTGGTTGCGATATATGTATGTATAGCTAAGCGGGTTCGAAAGTTGTTCCCCGAAAGGCGTATAGGCGAATTAGATCTCTGACCTGGTATATACTCCATACGGAACGAAAATCGAGTGCTCAGTCAGTTAAGGGGAGTAAAAAGGTATTGTAGTTCGATCTCGAGGGGATCGAAAACACATTTTCACTAGTCGTTGCTAACGTTCACTTGCTGCATTGGGTGTATGATAAGTTGGCATCATATCTAAGGCCTTCAACTGCTGGTTACATTGTCACGGTTCCAAAGAACCCTCGCACTTGGTAAAAGATTGCTGAGCTTTCGTGAATGAATAGGGTGAAGAGTGTTGAGCCCAGTGTGGGCATCGATAAAAATTACAAAATTAATCATGCCGTATTAACGACTGATAACGAAGCGTTAATAGTCGATACGAAGTAGGAAATGACTTGTTGAAAAACAATCGATATGGATCGACAAGCATCCATGATCGGGCAAACTAACGTTCGTTTCTCTCCTCTTAGATTCGAACGTAAGTGTACAGGCTCCTGTTAAATTTATCGAAACTGGTAAAAGGACCAGGGAATTCCAGGACTTGACACGGCACGAGAGCTCTACGTGGGTCGTCAACGTCTGGTATGTCCGCAAAGAGAAACAGATGAGGCATGATTCTGCCAATCAATGTCGCCTCATTGAGACTAGTAGATGAACAACGTTTCTAACCTCTTATTATTAGTACCAACTGACGCTACTTAATACAGACGGCAATATGAAGAGGATTTTATCAACGGTAAGTCTCGGAATAGCCCACTTCTAAAGCTATGGTTGGCCAGTTTCGATCGATCGGCCATGATATAAGTCCGTCCGGTCGTTTTGGCCCGATATAGAGTCAAAAAAATCATTCTAGATTACAGTCCCGCAAATTCGCCTTCGAAACATTCCAGTGTCACATCCGCGTGGAATCGTAATTCTCCCTTGTTGATAACCTTTTCCGCCATCAACGTCCCTAACCATTTGGCAAGCCAACTCACCGAGCTCCCGTGCATTAAAGTTGGCATCGTAAAGCGCAATGCTTTGGTGCGGGGATTGTAGGAATACCTATCCGTAAATATTAGACGCTATAACTCGATAAAAGTAGGAATAAACTTACTTGACCCCTTTCGCTTCAAGGAGATGCCGCACCTTCATGAATTCCCCGGATGTTGTTTCTATCCGAGCCCCTTTTCCTGATTTCAAGCACTCTTCAATAAAATTTTCAATTGACATGGTCGGTCCGACGAATAAGTGAACAGTTTACACTGTGAGGTGCTTTTATCTCTCCACTTTCAATTTTCCTTTAACGTAGAATAACAAAGTAGACTTTCCAACTTGGTTACCTACTCGTTTGTTAGGCTAGTTAAAAGTCACCATTCTCTGCCTGTATAATTACCTCCCCCAAGCAGTTGACGTTATTATGGTGATAGGTCACAGTCAAGCCCATGATAACCATAGTGTATGGAGTGTACCCTTCTCAACCACAACCGCGTCCTGAATTTTTACCAATATATTCGTCGGATCTGGGAGAAGTCCCCCTCGTACATGCTGATTACTGCTTCTATGTTAACTCTCTGGGCCTCGTGCTGGCCCTGTTCCAGCAGAGCTCGAAGCTCTTTTTGGGGGTCTAGGCTGAGGACTCGGGAACAGGGTCAAATGTCCCACGCCGCTCTTCGTCTTTTTTTAAGTAACCGAATACATAGTGTGATTCATAGGTATAGCTCGATTTGACGACAAACAAGCAAACGCAGAAGGGCGAGCCTGAGCAGGAAGGAAGCTTGGGACGGAAAACAATGATTAACTAGTATTGCGCGGAAGCTGGAAGCTGCTAGAAGATATCTATCAATCCTTTTTGTGGGCCGTTAGTAAGGCACTCTTAATAAATAAATGAATATCATTCCTTTTTAATCAATACTCACCTGGCATTTCAGAGATTGAGCGAAAAGATCGTGGCGGTTGCGACTCTGGCCGAGGCTGTTGGGGAGTTGCTGATGGGGAATTCGGGATTCAGTATCCTCAATTAACAGGATATCTGGATCCGGTTTGTGATTTTGATTAGCATCGGTATCTTGCAAAATAATCTAGACGTGTAGCTAGATATAAACTCACCTATGGCTATATCAATGCTAATCCAAAGAGCCTAACAATTAATAACTACTGTAAGCAAGGACCAAATTCATGAAGGTCGACAAGTTTGATTAAGTCATCCGAGTCAATAAGAAGTATCTCGCGTTCGCAGCCTACCTATGTAGGTAGGTATTTCGGTAAGGTCGCTGTTTTTAACAGGCCAAAATATCAACATGATACTAACTGGTCTGAGGCACCCCTCTTAAAGTAAGTTAGCCTCTTAGTTTGAGAGTTGACTGCTTTCCCCATACCTGAAATGTCCAGTGTACTTCTGAATTTCGATTCCTTGTATATACATAGCCCCTGAAAGGGCGAGGTCATGTGGATACAGCTGTCGTTTATTAGAAGCCGTACATACTGGTCGAAGTTGATGATATCGACACAGTCAGTACTGGAAAGGCGGGGGGAAGTGAAGGGCGAGAGGGAGTGAATTTATTGTTGTTTTAACCAGCGGCTTCGGATTCACCAGTCGCAGTTAGCTACCTACCAATGTAGAACAGCAAATAGTCAATATACATATATACCAGGTACTAGGGATTGAGGAAGGTATTTCTACTCACTGTGTCTTCGGATGGACCCGATATTCGAGAGAATACCTAAGTAGCCTTTGATAAAAGAATAGCTAAGAACAAGAAATAGTTACAATAGCAGAAAGTTGAAACAAACTTCAAGTTCTGTTATAGAATACATACATGGCGTGTTGATCCCCTTTTTGATTTATATTAATATACAGTATCCCGAGTCCCTTTATCATCATTCGTCTCAGTAATAACCGGTTGATTCTCGTGGATGTTTCCCCTCGCTCACAAGTAATGCTAATATTAATAGATATTTCACAATCAGAAACCGGATCCAGGTACGCCCTATAAAATGGAATGTCGGCGGAGAAGCTTACTATTAATCAGATATCAGACGGCTATGGTATGTAGCTATGGGATCGGATCGTCGGCCAGAATCTGCATCACAGAATTTTGACGGCAACGTTAACCTTAATGCACGCCAAAGCGGCCGGTAAGGTATATAGGTAACCAACTTCTATACGGCCTGCAATAATGGTGGCCCTCATGGGATTCGGTGGGACTTCGTGGCCTGGCAGCCTCTAGAGATTCCACGAAAGCGATGCTGAGATGCAGAAGATATGTATATATCCCGAGAGATCGACCTATATATCATATCATATTACAGATCTGCGCCATTATTGCGTTCGGCACAGCTTTCGTTGGTTATGATCTGAAAGAATTTTGTAAATTTTGATCCTCTTCGAGATTTTCTTCAACGCATTCCACGGTTCGTGTTCCATCAATTTTAAATACTGCTCTCCCATTCAAGTCGCGTATTCCAGAGTCCAGTGTGTAAAGTTTAAGCAACAACATTAAACAAGATCTGATCAAGCATCATAGAAGTACAGGACAGGACAGGGCAGCATCGAACAGCAGTGCATATAAATCGTATGATCTGGTAGATGGAAGTCGTAGTAAGGCCCAAAGGGAAGAGAAAGAAAAAAAAAGAAAAACCTCTTCATTGCCTCCTAAATACTCCATGCAATGACAAAACTCTGAATGCCCAAGAGGCAAAGACTAACGTTATGATCTTGTAAATGCTAGCAGTGCTTTAAATCAGCGGTAAGAAATTGGATAATAAACCACGAGAAAAGTCTAATGATAATAAGGCTCAAGATGAGGTAAATGTAACCAATATCGACTTGTTTTACAATATGGTGAGTGAGTGAATGTGTGTGAAAGACAAGCATGGGCGGCAACTCTCCCCCAATTACCTTTCCGCTCTGGTGGTAGGAGATATAAACCGCTTCTCATTTTTGTATCTACAATGCTTTTGTGGCTGGATCAGGGCGTTCAACAGTGGTCCCGCCTACGGAGTCGTTATCATCGACATCAGCATTGGGTTGTGAGGGCGCCGAAATGGTTCGGGAAGAAGGCCGAGTCGCGGTCTGACTGACAAATGCTATTTTAATCGAATTTCCCGGCTGCCAGATCTCGAATGGGTTGGCCTCACACCATCGGTCTTTAAATTCATATGTTTTCTTCTCCCACTCGGAGATGTTTTCCTTCCAGCGGTCCCATAGTTCGGAGTTTGTCTGTCGGTTGACCGCTATCTGTTCCAGGTACGGTCGTTTCTCCAACTCGCTTGCGTCACGCCACATCCGACCAAGAGTGTGCCGGATCTCATCCCGGGTAGCTTTAGCATTGGGATTTTTACTAGTCGCACGTCGAGCATCATCGCTCCGTTCTTTGGCTTTATACCAGAAGTCTTTTTGATAGAGGAGGAAAGGATTTAGCCCAATTTTGGCAGGACGAGGTTCGGGAGGTCCCAGTTCGGCGTAGAGAGCAGTCCACATGGCTTGTTCATACGCCTCGCGAAGCGTGGACTCTGACGGAAATGAATTGTTCGATCGTGCTTGAATCTTGCCAGGCACTGATGATGGTTCGTTTCTCTTCTGTTCTACCGGAGTGCCCGGTTCCGTTTGCTTGGATTTCGCAGGGACAAGAGGAGTAGGTACATGAATAGGACCCAGAATTGATTCAATCACTTCAGACGCCGCTCGTAGACCTGAGAGGTATGCACCGTGAACCGTGGCAGGATGAGTACCACAAGTAGCTTCCCCAGCAAAATACAAGTTTCCAATCGACTTTGCCATAAGATCATAATCGCCGGGCAGGGCTTCTGAGGCAACAAAAGAGTAACTGCCCCTGGTAAATTTGTCCAACCCCCATCGGGTAATAATGGTTTCCAAAGGGTCAGGCACTGTCGCATTTTTGAAGATATTTCGAAGCTGCGAGGTGACCTCTCCAATAATCTCAGCATCTGTTTGGTGCTCTGCTTGATGGGCGGCATCGCCAGCCAGAAGGGCAATCAAAACTGGAAGACCACTGGTCTTGACACAATTCCAGAACAGGTAGAACCGGCCACGATTGGCGGAGTAGTCACCTTGGTCCATGCTACCGGCGTCCTTCGGCTCCCGCAGAAGCCCAAACATATCCCTGTCCACATCCCAGAACGGCTCGTCAAAAACCAGAACTACCTTGTTCATAATGCCAAATCCAAGTCGATCGATCGCTGCTATTTTCCAGTCTGGAAGAGGTGGTTGAAACTGTACAGAACCATGCCTCAAAACGCCTAGGGAGCCCGTAAAAATGACCTTGTCCGCTGAAACTGTCTCACCATCCTCACAGTGGACCATAGCTTTGCGGCCCGATGTTCCAGCAATATCGTATACTACCTTCGTAACAGCCTTATTGGTGCGGACGTCAAGCTTGGTGGGGAAGCACCAGAGGCCCCGTGGGACTTGTTGATAGCCCCCGATAACTTGAGCATGCTCACCTTCGAATTCGTTTCCCATGTCCTGGTCCCACCCAGACAGACTGAGCTTCCCAACGTTCGCCGCGTTTGCGTATTCCAGGTTTGCGAAATGCCAATTGAGTAATCTCATATCTTTTGATGTAAGAGGGAGCATGCGCTGATATTGTCTCACACCTTCATCCATTACGGCTCCAAGGGTCTGCGAGTCAGATGCCCTCCCAACAAGATCAAGGTTTAGGGTGTTATTTACGGAGACACCGTCTCTCAATTTCCATCCCATACTTTGACATTCCAAGGCTGCCGGGCGGTCTTCTGCAGAGCGTAGATCGGTCAACGGAGCGCCTGCTGATACTAGGTCTGACGTCTTGTGACCGACGCCGCGACGAATACGTTTTGCAGGTAGCAGCAATCCGATTGTTCCAGCGGCGCGGGCTTCTTCATACTGCCTAACAGAAACACCGTCATCCAAGGACCAGTCACGGCCCGAATTAATCAATTCTCGATCACCTTCAGCAGTAGGACTCATGACCGCCTGATGACGGTAGAGCCCCGAACGATCTAGCACATCATTGTATAGCCTTTCGTCCATAGCGTCCCGAAGTTCATCAACAGGCGATCCGTCGATATCGTAGATAGTTGAAATGTCACGCAGCAAATGACAACGAAGAGCTAACTGCCCTCGAATTATGACATCCAGCGGATTTCCTCGCTCAAACCCGACAACAATCTGAGCGCCCATTTCAGCAGTTGGTCTAAATTCTGGAGCAAAGCGAGTAGCCTGGTGGCTTTTCAGAGGGTGTGAGTATATCCGCCCGCCAATCCTGCGTCTACCCTCAATTACTATGACGCGAGCGGAAGCAGCATTATCGCGATATTGGCGAAAAAGGTACTCCAGCTGCCTGGCACATCCAAGACCTGACATGCCAGCCCCAATAATGACGACAACAGGCCCATCTTTCCGCCGCCTCCGGTTATTCAAAACAAGGGCGTCTGGTACATCTACACATCCAAAATTAATGTATCCATTTCGAACAAGCCATTCGTAAGCGAAAGCAGCTAGATTGACCCAACGTTGGTCCTTCGCACAGCCAAAGGCTTCTTCTCTCGTAACACGGACCATCGGATTCCGAGTCCAGAGTCGGAGAATTCCGTTTCGAATGTTCAGGTACACAGTAACATGAAGGTGGCACAAATGGTCCTGTAATGCCATTTGTTCATTCTTATGTAGAGCGTATGGATTCAATCGGGATGCAAACGCCGCCGAGATGCATTGCTGGGCGTAGACAGGAGCAGGAAGCCTTGCAGGGATCGATGAGCGAGGCTTACACTTCTCAGTGTCGGGGGTGGACGGCGTTGGTTTAAAGATCGAAGGAGAGGACGACTCTAAGTCAGCTCTTAGGAATATCGAAGGCGATACCGACTTCTTGAATGGAAAATGAGATATTATTGAAGCGGACGTCACCGATTCGTTTGGCGTGTTATGGCTTGTATCAGCGTCTAGCTCGCGGGACATGCGTCCCGTACTCTGCGATCCATCTACGCAGTCATCCATTGTCGACTTCTGCTGGCAATCAAATAAATTTGGTTCGAGAGGTTTGCCGATAAACCCATTTTGTCCAATAAGATCGCTCTGTTGCGAGCTTCGTCGTCGTTTAGCTGGCCGAGATTGGTGATCCAATGAATCACAAGAAACCCGTCCCTTGATGTTGATGTCTCCACCGGTCAAAGATGTAGCCATCGGCACTTGGGCGTTAGCTGGGTTTTTGAGATCCAATATGTCGGCAAGCGGGGCCTGTAGAAAAAAAAATGAGCACTCGAGGCTTCAAAAATGTATCCAAGGCGCTGCATGTGATTTCCTCTGGAGCCTTGAAAAATGGAATTTATGTTTTTTTTTTTTCGAAGCGAGAATGTGCTATAGATCTCGAGTCTTCTTTTGAATGGTGGGTCCACACATGTTCAGGGATTGGCATATTAACTCGACTCCCCTATGGTCAATCTTTTACCATTTCAATCTACCTCCTATTTAGTCAGTATAAGACATATATTTCTCCATCTTCAAGTACCGAAGCAGTGGTCGGTGAGTGATGATGGGATATAGGGAAAGTTGGAGAAGGACTCGCCTTTTCAATCATCATTCAGGGGGCCACGTCTACTTACTCTTGACCCATGGGATACAGTAGATCCTGCGGATAGTAACCATTCAAGGATTGGTGTAATTAGTCTTTACAAATAATGGAGTAATTTTCACTGAGGTCAAAAAGAAAGGCGTCTTTCGAGGCAGACGCAGTTGGACTGCCGTCGTGATAAAAACTCTTGTCGACATCGTTCATAGTCCAGCAAGGAGGATCTCGGCAGTTCCTCCCTGGCGCTAGCGTATTTTTCAGTCCGAAAGGCCATCTCCACCTCATACAGCTCATTTTTTCCACCGTCGTGAAGCGCAAACTGCCATCATCCAACAGCTAGGGATGATGACCTTCGCTTTGTTCGCTTTGAGGGGGAGTTTTTTTTTTGGAGTTTGCCCGGTTGAACGGTGCGGCCGACCATGGCTGGCCACATAATAGGCAGCGATTGGCGGTGTCCTTCCTTGCATCGGGCCTTTCAACATCGTGATATTTCCGAAGACAATAGTCCATGGGGGACAGGGTTTATGGTCAAGCACATAACCAGCGTTATTGAATACACTCCATTTTGTCCTATGCCTCTTTATCCTATCCTCAACTGGTCAAACTGACTCGCTCCCGAACAGGAGCCATATCCATATCTCCCTAGCTGCGGCTTGCCTCCAACATTTTGGCTTCCTAGATGAAGCTACATAAATATATTCATACGATACGACGCGTTGTGTTTCTAGGCGAATCATTGTTCTCTTTTCTTTCTTTTTACTCCCTTCCTAACCTACCTAATATACTCCATCGGCGGCTTCAACTGGGTGGAACACGGGACATGTGCAGTCCATAAAGACGTTGGAGTCGAATAATACAGTCATCAAAAAATTCTGGCAGAAGCGACACCCTGGTATTCTGGAGCTGGTCTCAAAGGAAACCTTAGTTGGTGCCCAAGAACAGGCATGTCACATAAGCATTCATTAATAGGTCGCCTCTGTTTATGTTTGTCTATAAAACGAACTGTCAGTGAGATAGACTATGAAAGCTATTTGTAATTTGCAATCGTTTCCTTGCCATAAGATGGATGAACATTCATCGCAATCATAAAGATGCTGGCCAAGATACCAAGACCTCCACTAAACTGCTGGTGATGCACTGAGTCTGCATATTGATGTTTATCTGTTCATGGCAATATACCATTGAGCGACTTCGCTCTCGTTCGGTCAAGGCTGCTTCATTAATGAAGGCAATTAGGTATATGAGGCATACTAACTAATATAATACCCAATCTAGCTGTTAATAGCAAGCGCTGACACATACATAAGAGAAACAATCTCCCAACTTCGTCAAATTATGGGATATAAACATGTGCAGTCATCTAGTAGAGAAGAGGAATGTATTACGGGTTTCAACAGACGGCCTTTTTATTATCCTTCCGCCGGGAAGAACTCATCATTCAACATGCTTGCCTTTTATTTGTCGTTCCCAGCTCCTCCAAGTCCAAATATTCACCACCAGATTCCACACTGCAAAAGCCACTCCAATCGGCGGAAAAAGGAGGAGCAGCCAAGCCCACCATCTCGGACTCGAATCTCTGATACATCCCACAGCCCGATGGGCCTCTCTTTCCAGCTGTGATTTATCCCCATCATTCCAGAGAACGATGCCTCTAGCATTGCGCGTGCCTCGGAACTCAGCCTGTCGAGCCTTCGCTCTCACGTCTGCCTGGCTCCTCACCCGGTTCTCAACATCCTCCGAACTTAGATGAGGGTCTCGCATTCGCAATCTTCGCATCTGCACCGTCGGGTCCTTCACGGCCACAACGATCACGGTTCCGCAAATGACGTCCATCCCACTTTCGAACAGAAGCGGGACGTCCAGCACCACTGCCCAGTAACCTCGAATATAGTAATGGAGCAGAGCCTTGTATATCTCCCACCGTACAGCCGGATGGACTATTCCATTGAGAATCATGCGATCCCGCTTTCGATCTTCGCTGTTCCCGAAGACCCTCCTCCCGAGGGCAGGCCGGTTTAGAGGCCGGTCCCCACCATCCCTGTCATTCGGCGATGGCGGGAGGAGGAGATCAGGAGTAGTGGGACCAAAATAGTTGACAATGGCCCGGTATCCTGGTGTTCCCGGCTCGACGACCTGGCGCGCGAGAAGGTCCGCATCAATGACGGGGAGACAGTGAGGTGGGGCGGAAAGGCAAGCAGACACAGTCGATTTCCCCGTCGCAATCGACCCCGTGAGACCAACGACGAGCATACTGCCTTTGCCTTTTCCGGAGTCCGGTATGGAGGTAGATTGATTGATAGTAGTATATATAGTAGTACAATCGCTGCCAAAGCCAGAAGGCTCTTTCTCTATCCAAACAGATCGTTGAGGATATGTACAGTAGGAAGCTGAAAGGAATGATTTATTATTAAACAAAAGATTACGTCATCTAATTACTCTAGCTGGTTGCAAAAGGTTTTGCATTCCTTGGCGGTCTTGGCAGATAAAATTCGCGCGCCACTTTTACTAAGAAGATATGGCGATAATCTCATTATGATGACTTGAGCTGGGA
>NPHW01003428.1:0-39434 GCA_002240705.1 Elaphomyces granulatus
AACTTAGAAATTAGGAAATGAAAAGCCTTAAGGCTCAACCTGGTCCTCATGTCTTTGCGTTTTTTCCTATCGTAGTACTTCTTGTTCTTTCGTTGAGCTCCTTTCAGGTTATCACTCATGATCTCGTGAAGCTCTTTCCTGAAGTAAGCATATAGAGCTCCCTCAACATCCCCTGCTCTGGCGTCGTATCAGTGGTCCACGAGAGAAAAGAATAGAAAATCTATCTGTAGATCCTTGCTGAGTCGTTTTCCAGAAGGCATTGAGCCAACGTTTGTCACGATCCATAATCCAACCTCGTGGAATTCCCTTTTTCGAGATGATCATCTTTCTGGCAGTACATACGAGCAGCGTCGTTTGCTCTAGATTCCCGTTCCTTCTTCGTGGCAGCCGAGGAGAATTCCGACTCAAGACTCAACGTTGTCATTCTTCGCTGTTGGGAGATCAGCGATTAAATTGGGGACTACCGGGACCATGATTGCTTTATTCTTCCATCAGTAGCAGCCTAGGCAGTAGGCTTTAGTTTTCATGCGCTGAATCGGGTGACCTGGTGCGCTGTTGATAATCTCAATTTGGACGTCTTTCGGGGTGTAATAACAGTTTTATTCACCTCTTTCCACTCTATGGATGGATCGGTGGCCACTGGCTTCTCCGTCTATTGTTCGATTTCAGAAGGGCTTCAAAATTCAATCTTGAGGGATTACGGCGTCGAATGAAGATTTCTCTTGGTTGTTCTTCTCGGTCATCTCTGTTCATACGTATCTGCAGTCGGATTATATATATCTACTGGCAATGTGCTCAAATCGATTTAACCGTTCGGCCCATCTCATCTGAACGGGTTTCAAATCCTTGGTTGTCATAAAGTATCGCGAGTTTGCTTGATTAGATAGGTCGCAAATCAGTGTGTTGGGCCCCTTGTTCATACAGCTGGAATCATTCCAATAGGCCGCACGATGGCGAGCAACTCTACCTAGGTAGATCAAGGGTGACATATCGTGATTCGCTAGGACTAAATAATCTAAATTTCTTCAACCATATCAATCCGTAGCCTCGGTAACCCAGTCACTCTCCGATCAATACGGTTTTGCTGAAATTGCTTAATGTCTTCAGACCTATGTAGGTAGGAAAGCATACTGTAGATAGTCTGATTGATCTAGCAAGAGAATACTGTCATCTGCTTCTCGCTTGCGCTTTTTGAATATCGTGGATATGTGGCTCTTTATCTAGTCAATCAGGTGGTGTATGATAGCTTTCAGAATCGCCAATCGGTGTATATCTAATATCATTGCAAGACCGATGTTAATATATAGATGTTTCCATACAAAACGGGGGCATCATGCACCGTCATGGCCTTTTCATCGCTGCGTAACCTCAAGTTTAATATAGTTTGCTGTTTAGCGATCGACTGCTCAATATATTCATGAGTTTGCAAAGGCCACTTTTCTGTAGATGCTCTCGTTCAGAGATACTTGGCGGATAGTGTAATGTTTAACGCCAGGTACGTAAAGGGCTTGCTCTTCGTAATCTGCCCTGTTTTCGGCAATTATAGGAAAACAACGTCGATCATCTCCAGGCACATTGAATATGTATGATTGCATGAAAGTTGCTCAATAACTAAAGACTCTTAGTACTTGTCAAGTACAATATAACTGTCCGGTCACTAATAAATTTTAAATAAAAGAAAGGCGTCCACTGTGATCAAGAATAATCGTTAAAGTGGAAGCCCTGCGACTGAATAATTTTTGGAGAATATAATCATTAACAATAGATCTCCGCTTTCTGTAGTCATTTATAAAGTCCACTCCAGAATCGTCATAAACCCAATCAATATAAACCTAGGTCATGCCTGCGAACAGTATAGCTATCAAGGTTTCCCAGATAAATTGACCAAGCAGAGAGATCCCCGTGGGGCTATATAAGAACTGTTCTATCAATGCCAATTGGAAGGAATAACTTCATTTCCCACCACCAATCACCAGTCCACGTCTCTATATCAGCAAGCCATGTATCTGTGTACATAGACCGCAGGTAATGTGAATAGCTAGGTGTCCTAGGCAGGTAACTATTGGAGAGAAATCTGGATTATGTACACACGATGGTTCAGTGTCGTTTAGTAAAGCGATCCCACAGCTTAAATCTCCTTACGTGGTTAAGTTTGGAGAATTGTCCTGTCAGGGATTTTCTTGGTTAGGGTCCATATGCAGGACTGAGATCTTCCATGGCAAGGCTGTAGTTGTATGTACGATACTTTAGGATTCTGCAGAGATGCTGCATGCGACCAGAGCTGAGAAGTGTTTTTCTCTCTGCCTGGATCACTGGAGCCTGGCTGTAGCAGGCCAGCAATTTCTCGTCCTCATGAGCTGTAGAACTGGACGAGATATTTGCCAAAATGGCCCTATAGTACACATCTGATGTCAATTTTCATAATAGACACGGTACATTTTTATTAAAGGTTTCGATTGAACTCCAGAACGATCCTATGATATATAGTAATAACTCTGGCTTTTGCACCGAAATCTCTCTGGTGTCAAAAGACAAAGAAACAAGCAACCGAAATGAGATGAGAATAAATTATTACATATTAGGTCTTATCTCATACAACTAATTTCTAGATATTTGATATAGTAGTATATGAAATTCGAGAGTCAGCCTTCAGACTCTTTTGGTTTCAGAGTATCGCTCTGGAGCCTAGTCCTGGCTCGAGGGGGTCAGCTTGGATATAATAACATATATCAGGTTTGGTCCAACCCTAACGTATGTAATAATGAAGAAAAAAAAAAAAAAACAGAATTTGTCCCTGACGGCGGGCGAGGACCAGCGACATTCCTCACTTACTCGACTTTATATAGAGTTCCTTATATGTATAACATATACGTACATGCGGCCTAATCCTCGCAAAAGACCAGTCTTCATGTCCATTATTGCCAGGTATCTCCTGTTATGGATGTACATATAGTTACTCTAATGATACTATCCTAGAATAGTATGATTCATCATCAATTTATTCTTAGTAATATTTATTTTATTTTAGGTGTTATAGGGCAGCCTGTACTATGTCGAGGTCGAGACCAAAAACGGGCTCTTGTCAGAAACACAGGTTTTCTTTGAGGGAAGGTTCTTTCTTTCAGAATATTTCTAGCACTGTTAAACTTACTACTACATACATACTCCCATCATGTTTATAATAATTGTATGTACGTACTTATCTTGTGAAACTAGTTGGGTTGTAACCTGTGCCTGAATAGCAGGGGCCAGGGTCTATCAAACTACACTAGTAACATGAATGAGGCTCGTGCGTCCAACTTGGCTAGCCGGGAGCCCCCTTACTCGTCTCCACGATTGATTGATGAACCTTCTTGATAACCCCCCTCGTCTGGATAAGAAATGGAGGCGTCAGGCTCCCGTACTCGTAGCAGTGGATTTCCTTGCCAGTTTATAGAGCTAGGGGGAAATTAGGCGAGTTCGGTCTGTCCTTGTCCCTTTTTTTTTTTTTTTTCGGTGTGTGTCTATGTAGTTCTCTTCCATCAAGGATGTGCCAGGCTCCAGCCGATATATCCATGTGTCGTGCGACGTTTGTCCTCCGTTGTACGCCAGCCACACTAGGCATGAAGCTTTTGATCTGTCTAAGCATCCGGTTGGGCACTACGAGCTTGTAATACTGCGTAGGTACAGAGTCTTTCTTCTATGCAATAATAATATCATACTTGAATCGGAGACCCGCTCAACATAGACTATTTTCTACCGTGCTGGTGCCAGATGGTGGTGGAGGTGGCGCATTGGCGGTAATGATGGCACCATATGATTGCACGGAATTATGATACACCGTACCTGGCTTTCCGAATGTCGGAGCACAGACGACTGTACATACTCGTCAGGTACTTTAAGTTGACATTCTACAGTACATATTCTAGTTTGGTTTGATATGTAACAATAATTAATAACTCGATCCGAGAGGCCTGGCAAGGCACAAGAGTTTGTGCATCGGAGCAGGAAGGCCGACTGCCCAAATCGATAGAATCAGAATAATTGCATGAATGTATGTACATACATAGGTAGACAGAGACTCATAGAGAAAGTAGACTGTACATACAGAGTTCCACCAATTGTTATTATTCACTATATCTCCTTTTTGCCTCCATTATTGGATGAAGGTTCCGATGGCCCGGAGTAAGATCGCTCAACAGTAGTGTAGTTAGTAGAGTTACTACTGGAGCATTCGAGTTCTCCTTCCTGAGTTATCATGACAGATTGACTATCGGTTCACTATATAGAACGGATCTCAGCATGGTTTCCATGAAGAAAATAGAAAAAATAAAGATGGTCATCAATGATCATACATACACCAAACACGGCTTGGTGCTGTTGCCAAGGCGCAAGGACCGCCCAACTGGCACCGCCAAACTAAACTACTGCATGATCTGCATCCAACCACCGCCAACACGGAGGAGGCTTTTTTCCGGATCTAAAAGCGACATGATCCGACATCATCATTGGATCGAGCAACAATGAACGGGAACGGGTGCGTTTTGAAATCATGATCCCAGCACCTGGCCACGTCCATTCTCTCTCTTTAAATGGAATTATCTGGCAACGGTTGATGATCTTGCTTGCAGTTTCCTCCACTTCTCCGGTGCCTGGACCGATGGGTTTGAATCATGCCAAATATGGATAGATGAATATCATGATGATTCATGGCTGGTGAAGAGCCCAAGTAGAGTATATAAAGAAGCTGTTTTTTCTTTTATTAGCTAACACGTTAACTATGAAAGGACCAAGCTGGAAGGGGAGGTTATCATACATAGATGTGTGATGACAAGATGAATTTATCTTTCTTCTCTTCTTCTTGCAGAGTTAAAGTTTGTCGGACACTTGTTGGAAACGGATCCTTTTGGTCTTCACCTGACTTGTACATACAAATGTAATGTACCTCATGCCAGGATGAACTCCCAGGCTGCAGGATGAACAAGAGGGCGGCCAAGTATTTACTTCACATCAAACCATCCAATTAGTAGTAGTAATGTAGTATGTAGTTTATGTAACCATGTACTTAGTTATCTCTGGTTCCACCAACCAAAGATATGTATCGTCAGCATCATCATGACAATCTATCAATATGTAGAGTTTGTACATACATACTTACCTCAGACCGAGATTTCCCAAATTCCATTGGTCTGTAATAACAATAAATTCATCACTTAGTTACCTAGTGATGATCCAATCAGATATCAAGCCACGTCCACTGTCTTTCAAGTGCATATCCTATCGTGACCGTTACTCGCTCCTATCTCTTTTCCTTCCCTTTTTCTTCCCCTTTTAAACTTCCGGATTACTCTGGTCTAGTCGTTTAACGATCCTTCAAAGAGGCAGGTATAAAATAGAATGCCTTATTAGGCAGTAATTAATGGATTGTTTATCTTATCTTTTGCCAGTAGTTACATAGAATGAAAAGATCTCTTTTTCTCTCTTTCTTTCTTTCTCTCTTGCTTTTGAGCTCTGGATAAACATTGGAACAAGGAGAACAAGGAACTATAATAGTAGGCTACCGCCATGAGATAGTATATAATCCGTATCGTCATACTCCCCACATATCCTTTTACTTATTGATTTCTCTCTTCTCTCTCCTCTTAACTCTTTTTACTCACTATAAACTAGTCTTATGTTTGGTGATTGATGGTGTGGCATGAGGTGGACGTGGCATGTATGGCTTGTAGGTAACTTATATCGAGTCAAGTACTTGTGGCTTCTCTCACTTTATTATCATATCTCTTTCATTTCTTCTTCTTTCTTCTCTTGTTCCTCTTCTCCTGATCTCTTCAAGATATACACTACATAACACACACACACACACTCTCTCTCTCTCTCTACATCCACCCCTACTCCATCCAGACCCTGGTGGATCTTCCTACATACATACATATGATAACTACCTGCACCTGCACCTCCCATCAACCGCCACCCCCCCCAAACTTGTACTAAAACAGAACCACACTAGCTGATCAGACTGGACGACTAATAAACGACCTTTATTATTATTATTATTTTCCTCATCATCTTATTACCGTTCAGCAACTCATTCCACTTTTCAAAAACTGCTGGACTACTGAATCTTGATCACTCTTCCTTCCCTCCCTCCTCTTCTTTTCTTCCTTTTTTTCATAAATACATCCCTCTTCTTTTCTCTATATTCCCACCAACTCTTTCTTCTTTACCCTTTCCCCTCCCCATCATCAGATATAGTGGACTATTATTTCTCTTTCTTGCCTATCATATCCTCACCATCACCCTCTCTCACATATACTTCCCCTCAGACCTCCCTCCACCTTCCCCTCCACCCCTCCTCCTCTCGAGTCCATTCTACTTTCCCCCTCCACTTCGATTGATCTTTTCAAAATTGCAACAAACAGCTTCAGGTGCCAGTGTTCTTAAGTTCAGTGGGGGTTCATATCTTCGCCTGTGCTCCCGCTACAAGCGCCGGAACCTCGAGCCCCCAAATCTTCTCCTTGTTCTCGACTCGACTCGCCGGGCGAACTGCCCGGGGTCTCGATATCCCGTCCAATACTGTTGTATCAACGGCCCGCGTACTCCGGCGGCGTTCCAACAACACACATATACTTACATACCTATCTATCTATCTCTCCTCCTCGTCTTCCTCCTTTCATATTTTCAACTCTGTTGCCTGTGCTGGTTGCGGGAGACCGCCCTGCCATTGCCACTCCCTCTCCGAGTCACTGCGCATTATTCCCCTCTGTGATAGAATCTGTTCTTGGTGGTGTCACACCGGCCCATCAGCTTCAAACGGCCTTTCTTGGGTCTCATGAATCTCTGTGTTTCCGCCACGGGTACGTCTGAGCTTCCCCGTCGTTGTCAGCATCCCGTCACGTGTGACCCCCCCAACACCGCGCTAGAGTGCATGCAAGCAACAGGCTGTCAACAGCTTCGTCCGTAGCCCCTCGCGGATAAGCGATGTCTTCGGATCGATCTCTATCTCGAGCGTTGCAACAGACTACCGAACCCCCGGATTCTAGTCCATCCAGGACCGGATCGAATCCTAGCAAGCGTCGGCAGTCCGCACCCAACAACTCCACTCGATCGGGGAATTCGGACGCTCATGCCTCACGGGCTCCTGCAGCTGCGAATGGCCTGCAGTCTGAACCGATGACTACGACTACATCGTCATCGTCGTCGTCCGAGGTCCCCGCCGTGGATCCGGCCAGTTCGTCTACCACGCCCGCTCCGTACGGCACCCGATCGCGAGGGAAAAATGGCGCCCCAAGACCCAACTATGCGGAAGATCGTGATGGGGACATGGAATTTGAGGTGACGAGTCCTCCACCCAAGTCCGGAGGCGGTTCCAAGCGTGGTGCGGCCCCCATTCAGAACACCGCCAACGGTTCCCCAGAGGTAGAGAGTGACAAGGCGCCTGGGATCACCACTCGAAGAGGACAGACCACGGTCAACGGCAACAATTCCCTGTCGGCCTCCAAGGATAATATTCCAGGGACATCGACCTTCTCCACCGCGAGCGCCACGGCGTCATCCACGCGGAAGCGGAAGCAGCCCTCCGGCACGAAGAAGACGTCAGCTTCCGCGTCTGGAGCAGCCAAACGGAGCTTCTCGAATATGATGACTTTTGAGAATTGTGGTGCCCGTCTTAACAATGGGAAACTGAAAGCGGACAATGGCAATACAATTTCTGTCAACGGTGAGTTTATTCGAGAGGGGGAGGTTCTCTTTTTTATCGGGCAGAGGAGACAAAGCTACCTAAGCCAAGACACTGACTGACGCCTATTAGATCATGTTTATCTGATTTGTGAACCTCCCGGAGAACCATACTACTTGGCACGCATTATGGAATTTCTTCCATCCAAGGAAGACCCATCGGGTCCAGTGGAGGCAGTGAGAGTCAACTGGTACTATCGGCCACGCGATATTCAGCGGAAAGCCACGGATGCTAGGCAAGTCTTTGCATCTATGCACTCAGATACGTGCCCTTTGGCGTCATTACGTGGGAAATGCTCGATATTACATATGTCTGAGATCGATGATCTTGAGGAGTATCGAAAACGAAAGGACTGTTTTTGGTATGACAAAATGTATGATCGATACATTCACCGCTCCTACGAAGTGATACCTACCAACAAAGTAATAAATGTTCCGGAAAACGTGAAGAAAGTTCTCGATGAACGCTGGAAGTTTGTTTTGGTCGAAATGGGTAGGCGAAAAGAATTAACGAGCGAGGTCAAAACCTGCAAACGATGCGGTTCTTACGCTGCCAGGTACGTTACTTTTACTCTAGTAGCCTGCGAGTTTGACGTTTCTTTATTTGTTTTCTCGCATATTTCTAACGAAAGAAAAAAGCTCGGATTCCGTGGATTGTGCTGTTTGTCGCAGTACTTATCACATGTTCTGCGTGCGCCCAGTTTTGACCAAAAAACCAGCTCGAGGCTTTGCATGGGCGTGTGCTGCCTGTAGCCGTGCCCAAGAGCGGAAGCTAGAAGCGCGAAATACCCCAATAATCAACGAAGCACATCCCGACGCCGAGGAGGAAACATTGGAAGAAGAGGAGGAGGAACCAAATGGCCAGGCCAGTGGTACAGGACGGAGCAGCCCAGTCCCCGGAGACGGAAAAGTGGGTAGTCCCCGACCTGCTACGGCGGAACAGATGGCACATGCCCGGATGTGGCCATATCGTTATCTTGGCATACATTGCCGCGTGGAAGACGCGCTGGACTATGACGACCGAATATACCCACGAGCGAGTTCTCGTTTAGGACCCCGTCACCAGGCAACTGTCATGCCATGGACTGGGCGACCCGTCGAATACGTCAAAGCGCCAGATGCCAAAAAGAAATTTGTGAAAGCGGGATACCGTGGCAATATGAAACCGTCTAAGGAAGCTCTCGCTGCTCTTGAGGCAGAGAAGAGGGAGAAGTTAAAGTATTTGCCTCGCGGTGAAGACGAGGTGGACGCAGTGGCTGGAGACCAAGTTCGGACCGCGCAGCTTGTTTTTAAAATGCCCGAATCTTTCGAAATTCCAGCCCGAGGTGAGGATGACGCTCCCGATTCAGAACTTAGCGAAGCAGAGCGCCAGAAATTCATCGATGACTATATGAAACGAGCGAGGTCAATCGCGCCAGAAAAAGGTGTGGAAAAGTATTCAACCAACTTCCTTGATAAGGCTCTTGAGTTTCTATATGCGGAGAGTTTCAATGCTGAGGCTGCTCTCGCGAGATTAAAACGTATCAACAAGTACTCGGATCTTCAGGAACCCCATCTTCGCCCAGAAGAAGTGAAACTTTTTGAGGAAGGGGTTGCAAGGTATGGGTCTGAACTTCGCAACGTCACCAGACACGTCAAGACGGTCCCGCATCGTCACATTGTTCGATTCTACTACATGTGGAAGAAAACGCCTCGAGGACGTCAGATATGGGGCAACTACGAAGGACGTCGGGGGAAAAAAGAGGCCAGACGTGCTGATGCATCCGCTAAGCTAGTAGATGATGTGGCGGATGATCATGATGACTCTGCATTTGATAATGACAAGGCGGCGGAGAAAAAGCGGCGTTTCGAGTGCAAGTTCTGCGCAGCCCGTTCCTCCTCCCAATGGCGGCGTGCCCCCGGCACTCCACCAGGCACTGTAATAACAGTAGAGTCGTCTTCGAGACGGGCGGATAAAGGCCTCCAGCTCACCGTTGCCTTATGCCTGCAGTGCGCTTTGTTGTGGCGGAAATATGCCATCCGGTGGGAGAATGTTGACGAAGTGGCAAAGAAGATTAATCAGGGTAGTAACAAATGGCGTCGACGCGTTGATGAGGAGTTACTTACCCAACTGCTGGTATCTACCGAAACACCAATCAGCATCAGCAACGCTACTGCAGCGACCGCGGCGTCGATTGGCGTGAATGTCATGACCACGGAGGCATCGCAAGAACCCGCGAAAAAGAGGGCTAAAATTTCTGATAAAGACGGTAATGCGACCTCGACCAGTGCCTCCGTTGAACCCGTCCCAAAGAAGAAACAGACGGAGAAGGCACCTGACCCACCTCCCCCCCTTGCTCCAGATCCTCCTCGAGCCAAGACATTACCCTGTGCGGTTTGTGATCAGATAGAGCCGATGGGTGATGAACACATTTCTTGCAGGGATTGCCGTTTAACCGTTCACCGAGGTTGTTATGGCGCCAGCCTATCGCGAAATTGTACGAAGTGGTTCTGTGACATGTGCTTGAATGATAGAAACCCAACGATCTCCACATGCTACGAGTGTGTTTTGTGCCCAGTCACCTGGACTGAGCTCGAGTTAATGGAATCCCCCAAAGTAGTACAAAAAAGGAAATCAGATCGAGAACGGGAAAAGGAAAGACTGGAAAAAGAGATGGTTGCCGAGGCAATCAAGCTCTACCGCCAAAGACAGGAAGCAGTAGGCAAACCTGTAGGCCCCCGAGAACCCTTGAAACGTACAGTGGGCAACAACTGGGTTCACGTTATGTGTGCAATCTGGACGCCAGAGATCAAGTTTGGCAATGCCAAAGAGTTGGAACCCGCCGAGGGGTTTGAGCTGATACCAACCGACAGGTTTAGAAAAGTTTGCAAAATTTGCAAGAAGACCGGAGAAGGAGCCTGTGTCTCCTGCCAACATTCTGGATGCGATGTTCAGTTCCATGTTGGTTGTGCTTTCCAGGCCCAGTATGTGTTTGGATTCGAGATCACGCCGGTCAAAACCTCTCGAAGGGATGCAGCAACCACGATTAAACTTGGCGAGGACACCGGATCTGCTACCGCTGCGATCTGGTGTCCCGATCATTCCACGGGGCCTACTCGACATCGAATGAGCGAACCCACTGAGATTGGAGGCCTCAACGCACTCCAGGTCTTTACACAGAAGTTCAAGCAGGCAGATCTCAGTCTAATAGGGACCGTCCGAAAAGCAGCCCGCGTGCAGCAATCGGTTGTCGGGGTGTCGTTGCAGAATGGCGTCGGCTCGAGCAACCGGCGAGCTTCGGCTGCGAATGGCTCACTTCCCAAGGACGGTAGCAAAAGCTCGGGAGCCTTACCAGATGATGTTCCGGAGGAGCCACCTGTTGTCAGTTCTGGTGAGGGACAGGCCACGGTTGTCTCTCGTCCCGTGGCTGCAACGGACGCTTGCAAAAAATGTGTTCGCTGCTCTTCTACATGTAGCCCGAGGTGGTGGCCCGGAGAAGGTGCATCTCAAGTGCCGGATATGAGCAATGGGACATCCTTGCCAAACGGTGCGGCCTCGAGTGACCGCCGATATTCAAGTACGACCTCAGCCACTCCTCCATTCCACGCCCGTAATAACTCTCAAAACTCCGTCTCAAGAGTGAATGGCGAGAGCAGCACACCTGACCGACCAGCTGGAGCAATGCACGCAGCAGACGGGACTCAGCAGCCTGGCTCGGTATCGTATGAATGTCATAAATGTCACGTCAATCAGCCGGTACTGCCATCATCACCAGAACCTCGGCCATCTCCATACTTGTCTCAACGAACGCCTATTCTACCGAGTCCCGCTCCCAGGGTACCAGAGTACGTTAATCATACATATGCGCCGCCCCATCCTCATCCTCAGCCCGGAGTCCTCCCTCAGCCACTGGGGCCCAGCCATCTTCACAACGGACCTGAATGGTATCCCGGATATGATCCGCGTTCCGGCGAATTTGCCGATCCAAATCTCCGTAACGGCCTCGTTCCTGGAGGACCAAATGGAATTCCCGCCCCCAGCTATTACAGCACCCCTCAGCATTTGAATAGCTATCCTCCCGCGTCCCATGCTCCAGCACCTCATCCCCCACCACATTATCCAAGCGGTGCTCCGCCGCCCCCTCCTTCACATTCATACTCTCCACATCAGAATCCATATGTCCCCGTTCCCATGTCCTCCCCCCATCATTCCCATGCTGCATTGCCGCGCAATTACGGAACATCGACCTCTCCTCCTATTGTACACGCGAACGTTGCACGACATTCGCCACAGCGTTCACTCAGTGGCGGCCCTCAGCCGCGAGTCTATTCTGTAGACCGAGTGTTAGCGGCTCCAGGCCCATCACCCTCAATCTCCCGGAGCAGCGTCGATCCTCAGTTACCTGGTACTCCAGGCCAGCCAGATGAGCCTCCAATATCAGGGGCAAGACCTACCAGCAGTGGTCGATATGCCGGTTCGAACGGTACAGCCACAGGATCCGCAGCAAGTGCGAGTCCGTCTCTGAAAAATCTGCTGTCTTGAATTCTTTTTTTTTGAATCTTCGGCGTCAGCATGGGTTTGAAAAGAAAAAGAAAAAGAAGCAAAGAAAAAGACCACAGGGAAAGAGGTCACTTTGTACGATACCTTCCGACTTTTGGTCTTATTAGTCTTATTTCCGTGCATGGCGTGAAACCAGGATCGGGATATATCATCTGAGTACCGGCGTTTGCTATTTTTTCTTTTGTCAGCCTCTCTTTTGATTAGATCACTCTAGCAAAATTCTGGGTGTCCTTTAGCTTCGCATGATTACTACCCCATTTCTGGCATACGTGTGAAGACTGCTGAGCATATTGTTTGCAGCCATTCACGTCTTCGATGCCCTTGTTTTACCTCGTCCATTTATAGCCATCTCGCGTTTTATGTGGATAGTTCCCACTGTCATGTATTCTCTCAATAAGAAAAGACTTATACAGCTACTTTTATTTCATATTGGCATAAGCTGCCACCATCAATTCGTGCGTGCTAAGTAGTCAGGAGTGCTGCTGTTGCTGATACGTAATTAATGCATTGTATAATTTGTAGGCATCTAGCATATGTAGGTAGCTTCCCCCAGAGGCTATGTTCTTTTGAAATCCGACTGCAGCGTCAGTGTTCGAGACTTGATATTATCTATCCCATAAAGGAAATTTGTCTGATCAATCTGTCTGACTCTGAGCACATATGACTCTGTCGGACATGTTATGCGGTCAGGCGGTTTTGGTGCTTTGATCGGAGTATCATAATGAAAAATATCCCTTTTAATTTTGCTCTCTTCTCGCCTCGATTCGACATCCCGAATCTTTGCCTAGGTACTCGTTTCCCCCAATGTTTAAAATTCCGTTGTTGTACATAATTTTATAGACGGACATCTAAAGATAGCTTCGAGAGACTGAAGTCAGATATAGGAGCCCACGCTCCTTAAACTTCTGGTTTTATTATCAACCATGTATCCATCGACTAGTAACTACTAACCACTCATCAGGACACTCGCAGATTGGCAATTTAGTTCAAGTCAACCATTTCCTGTCATAACAAAATGGTATATTGGGAATGGGGAAAGAAATTGCCTTTCTAGAGGCCGGCTTCCTCCTTGCATTATTAAGAATAGTTCTCATTTGATATCAGCCAAATGGTCGATCGACTCTTCTTTTGCTTTTGCTGTAGATTTGATTTTATTCACCCATGAGAATTACGAATCTCTTTGGGTATTTGCATATGATTCTGTCGTTTCGCTGTCATCCACAACCTGTGAATCAAGTCTCTAACGTAGTATATATTACCACAGATTAGTAACGTCGTGAATTGAATTCGATTGGATTTATAGCGTGCTAGGTAGTTATGCTCTAGACGCTTTAATTAAGATACTACATATGTAGTATCATATGTAACTCCATGGCCGCCATCACGATCTCAGATCTGATATGTAGTAGTTATAGCTTAGAGACCAACGCTTCTTCAAAAAGGCCCGATTCAACAACTTGAACGAACGAGCAAGATCCACTCGGATGCTTGTTGGGAACCTTCAACCTTTCTCACTTGCATCGCAGGCGGGGTAAAGTAATTAGTAGAGTATGATATGATATATGATATGATCTGTTATTCACCCCACTGACAAATGATGCATGCAGCAGCAGCAGGATCGCATCCTCTAATTAGTTACAAAATTTCAATTCCCTGCAGCAGTTCAACTCGAAATCCTTTTGTTATATTAATAATAATCCGTTCAAAAACTGCAGCAGTCATCAATCAAATAATAACAATAATAATAATAAGCTGGAATGTTAATGATAAAAACCGATCTGTATGACTGAAAAGTAAAAGCAAATTAAGAAGTACCTAGGTTTGAAACCTGTGAGGGAAAATAACTTGTTCTTTTTAGCTTTTCGGGGCACCAAATCGAGCTTGTTGTGCTGCAAGGGGCCATTATATTATTCATATCAGATCATCACCGGCAGATTCCAAAGTGATATGTACCTAATGGAATTATAAGCCATTATATTGTCTATGGCTACCTACCTACATATGTATGTATGTATGTATGTATGTACATAGAACTCACTGAAAAGGTGCAAGTATGTACATATTTACAGAATTGTATATGTTAAACATAGTAATCTTCTCCGACCAATAGTATAGGTTGGATGGTGGAGTAGTCCAAATGTATGAGGTACCTATATGCAGCTATCCCCAATAGAGCTGTCGTTAGGACGGGGTAAATCTCGTATACCTAGGTAGCCTAGTTCTATAGGTAGGTTATAGGTTGTAGCTAGCTTAACTACGATAATTATTTAGGTATGTATAGTATTAGTATAGTAGTATATGATTATTATTATAGTATCAATTAATAATCGCCTTTGACGGATTATCTATAGCCAGGAACCTAACCTGAGGTCGATTTCTTGTCTTAATTTTAGTTAACCCTCAACCTTGTCGAATAATATCACAATCGGAGAGTTCTTTCGACGTACATGATCTCCAGCTGTCTCTTCGCTGAGAGCTATGTAGATAGAGTAGAGTACATACACACATATATTTGTGCTGCATGCTAGCTACTTACTGTGGCTTGCTTTGCTGCTGCTTTAACAAAGGTACTGTACTATGTACATACCTACATAGTGATGGGAAATTATATTGACATATCTACTATACTACTTATAGATATAGATTCGATATACATATTAACTAGATGATCCATCCAAGTAGTCAAATCATATTTTCCCTCCGGCGGTGATAGAACCCCGTACCTGCAGTATCATTATTAGATTCATTACCATCTTCACAAGCTATCGAATAAGTTTTCCTTGGTTTAAACTTTTGTTTCTCTTTAGGGCTGCCTTTTTATCAGCCGTGTGCTCTTTTCTCCCCGACTTTCCGTCACAATCCACTACTGTACTACTAGCTAGAGAGTGGAGTCCTCAGTGAAGGCTGGGCCGGAGGAGACCGAGGTGGATGCTAGGGAAAGCTTAAAATATTACTTTAAGTAATAGATATCATAGGTAGATGATAAAATAAAGTCACACCTTCATACATGATGAGTTGTTGACCAACCTTGCCTAATATACTCTTGCATACATGTACAGATATGCTCCTACATTAGCATGTAAGGAGCGCTTTAACTGGTTACTGTTCAATATTGGCATGACAGACTGTCACAATTAAGCTTAGGAAATGCCGGAATATACCAACAACTATCATACCTACTGAGAGCCGAGGTCTCGATTTAGTCCAATTGTTTAATTTATGCTCCAGAAACAACTATTTTCCCTGGTGGGGACATGAATGTCTCAAACTATCCCATATTGAAGCAATCTTAAAACAATATGGGATCTAGTGCATATATTGTATGTAGCCTTGTAAACAGAGTCAATCTGGTCCCACTAACTACTGGGGGGACTTATCAGATAGCCGCATTAACTAGAGCTCATCGAGTATATCTTGGATTTCCAACACATACCTATATAATAGTCATCGGTATTTAATTATAAAACAACAATTCCTAAGGCTGGCACTACAGACCTATCATACTAATAATAGCAATGCGAGTCCGGGGAATACCGAGCCAAAAGTTATGAATCTCCTGGCAATTGTTTAGATCTGAGTTGCATTCAATTATTGAACATATGATGACATTTAGTATTAGTTTAATACCTATCTATCTAGTTATGCAGCATGCATGTCTTAACTATCCAATGAAAGAAATAATAGGCATGTCGCACAAGGGAGCTTAAGCTTGAGAAAACGAGTCAAAAAAAATACAAGGAAAATAATTTGAATGTAATGAGAACTTGATCAATTCTAGAGTCCTTTCGTTTTCGTCCTCGTTTCTTATTATCAGCCATTATTGTTCTCTCACAATCGTTATTTTTATCCACCTCATAGTCCAGAATGTCGGGTCCGGGCGACGGCGTACCCGGACTTGCTAATCACGTGTTTCCGTCAGGGCCTGAGGTCTTTACGGGAATGTCATAGTCCCGAATCCCGATTTTGGTTTTGACTTTATGCTTGTAGGGTTTGCACCCCGTCCTCGCTTGTTCTGAAAGCGGATTTGCTGACCCATTATTGTCTAGACTAGCGTGAACCGGGGAAAAATGATCGGCCTTACCGTAGAGCAGCGGTCCGCCGCACTGGAGACTTGTTAAAGTTACTTCGTGTTCCGCATTATACATAGTAAAACTTCTGAGAATAATTTGATCAGTGCTAGCATCTTATTATAACTTATTATATTATTAGACTGGCCTTTTGGAAGGCCTCTGTGCTCCACTTTAATAAGTTACTAGAGGAGTTTCGTAACACAAAGTGTGACTTCCGTGCTGGGACTGCGGACGAGCTGGAAATTCAACGGCGCGACGCCACACCCTTGGCTCGGTACCCCAGCCGGTGTGGGGGAACTATTACCCGGGACGACGAGATGCAGAGTTTCTTAGCGCATGCGCCTCAAAGCTTTTGATTTTTTTTTTCCCCCACCAAACCTCTCAACCAAACGAATCAATAATATTTTTAATCAGTTATTATAGAGTTGCCTTTGCTGAATTTGCTGCTACCTACAGTATATCTTCATATGAGCTCGTATTCCGAAGTTGTTTCGAGATTCGTCGGGACCTCAGAAAGGGGGGGTTTGAGAACTATTATCTATGAGAATTTCGTGCCCTGACACTCTTGAACCGGAAAAAAACATGCTCATCCTCCTTAAATGACTTAATGTAGTTATAATAAGGGGACTATTTGTGGAGGCGCCTAGGAGGCTATATAAGCTTGTCCTAAGAGAATCGTCGTATCCCTATATATAGTACTACTGGCGAAAACAGATTTACTACTATTTTCTAGCAACGCGCTTGAGCCGCCGCTTTTCAATCATTCTTCAACGTATTGTAATCAATTGTAGAGCAGGCTTTTCTGAATAGTTTGAGACTATTTTCAGGGCGATGCGAGATCTGGTTGCGGAGTTGTTTCGAGTTTCCTATGGCCATGGGGACGCCTAACAAATCATATTCACGTGCAACTTGAGACAAGCCAGCAGTTAGTACAATACCTCTTTGTAATCTGTATCCATATATCAACGAAATTGCCAAAGTCCCATCTCCTTTGATTCTACACATATTTTTCCCCCCAAAAAAAAAAAATCGAGATTCTGTATTCTACACACCATGGAAGACCGCTGTCAACATGGTGGAGCAAATGCAAGATCAGGCTCCCTCATCTACAACGTTAAAATTAACGCATGTCACATGATTGAAGATGAATGGTGACAAAATGCGTGATCTATATATTTTTCTTTGTTCGTGCAGCGTAGTATCAAGGAGAGCAAGCTCTAATAGTTGCAACAAGCTTAACAAGCTATATATATTTTCAAGTAAAATAGCTTTGTATCTATAAATAATCCCAGCACAGAGACGTCAGAAATATTTTCACAAAAGTATTTCTCCCAGAGTTGAACTCGGTGGCACGCCCTACGCTGGGTGCTAGTGTTTACCTCTCCACACTCAGAGCCTTCCACTGATCCAATTCTCAAAGGGTTTACGGTGAGTATTGTGCACATTATACTAGTAGCTCAACGATTCTACAGGACATAGTATGGCAGTGGGTCAATGAAGTCGAAAATCCCGGAAAAGAGCGAGCAATTTTTATATTATGATATGAGATCTCGCTCTAAAATGAATGTTTGGGGGCTTTGATGACATGATCGTGTATGTAAGTACCCGAGAAAGGATGCATATTGCGTGAGGGAAATTGTTGCTACTGGACATGCCTCTAGTATGATATGCACTTGACACTGAAATCCAATAGGAATATTTCACAATGCGAGTCTGGAGTCTAGAATCTGGTACTCTCACGTTTAGCGTAAAAAAAATGAATATACGGCTGGAGGCGGTTCTTTCGTCTAGTTATTATTATATATAAAGGTTGGATTCCGGAAAAGGGTTATAAAGGGAGAGGAGATGAGTCATGACTAAAATTGAAACAAAGCAGAATACTTTATCTATAATAAAAACAGACAATACAAAGAGGAATTGTAGCATAACGATATATTTAATAAGTACCATTGAATGATTGGCAACTCAAGCCTGCCAATTTTCCAAAGTATTTCGTTCCAATTCGTAAAGCTTGTGAAGGCTTTAAGCTACCGGACTTGAAGCTGCTGCTCAAACTTGAACTGTTTTATTATTGGCTCCTTGCCAAGTTGCATATGTCACCTAATTTGTAAGGCCTTTGTAAGGCCTCAAGCTACAGGCTTGGTGCGTGCCCTAATTGGCGTATATATATAGCAACGCATCTCTCCATCAATGCGAACAACCATTTCAATGAATCAACTCTCATGTTCCTCACAGTCTACCAAAAAACCAAGAGCATACAATTGAGGATTAGTTTGAACTTATCTACTCAGTGGTATAGTTAGAATACACCTCAAGGCAATTCTGATTCTAGATAGCTACTATTATACAAAAAAGGGAACAGGTTAACTACCTACTGCATGACTTTTATCTGATTCCTCCAGGAACACTTATCCTTGCCGCTCATGCATCGACAAGTGCTGACAGTTCGGGGGCCGGGGCGCGGGGGAGGGGCCTGATTTAGGGTCGGGATGTCCATATAGTGTGCATACCTACGGAAGGGAAAATCATCTCGGCTTCGTCCGTAGGCTATAGCTACAATATTGACTTTATGTGCATTGAGTCTTTAGGGTATCGCCCATAACTATCATGATTCATAGCAGCTCCCAAGTAATAAATTAAATAAGGTGATGTCCGAGCTGCCAACAGATTGAGGATAAGTTACGCCCCGAAAAGCCACTTCGAAATACTGCCTCGTTGGATTGGGGTTTTGTCATCCATATGTTACATAAGAGCCTGTGGTTGGCTGACGGGCACGCCGCATCTTTTCTTTTTTCTCGGCGGTATCTTGATGTCATCAAATTAATCTACATACATACATCGGTCACCAAAGAAGGTTCGAACGGTTCTTGTTGAAGCTTTATCATGTCATTCTTTTTATTTATATAGTAAGGGCTTCGCCGCAATATGATTCCGTAATATGATGCTGGATTCAGGCTTCAAACTTCAAGGTAAGGATAGAGTACCCCTGCCGGAAGCTTGGATCTCCATATAAAACCTAAAACATCGACTCGGATTCTTGGGAAGGAAGAGAGAGACAAAGCTAGCTGTGAATCGGAATAATAATGAACAAATTATGTCCTTTTGGTATTCATGAGTTAGCTACCAGTTCAATTATGGTAATTAATGCTGACACGCTAACGTCAACACTGTTATGATACTATTAAGGTGATTCATGATGTACTATGTATGCGCATGCATCAATGATTAGTATGGATATAGAATATAAATACGGATATGATATAGGTAACTTATATATATAGGGAGAAAGAGTACGTAGTCGCGCTCGCCGTTCAATCAAAAAGATGAAGAAGTTGGGATATAATAGCCCCTCAGTGCATACATACATGCATATATGAAGTCGTTACCTTAACATGGAGTGTATGTATACCTAGATGGGTGTAGCTAGGCAGGTACATAGATTAAAAGCGCCGCCGCACCGGTGTTCATCTATATTAGATTGAATATCATAATTATGTAACTTTGAAATTTATATGCAAACCAACAGCAATAATAGAATAACTTGAATCCACAGTTTAATTAAAAGTTCCTCCATGCCGGGGCGCCGTCGTCTGGAACTTTCCTTGTGAGGCTGTGAGCTCGGTTGCATCTATGATAAAGCTATGGCCGGAGACTAGTTATGTAATGGCGTTGGCTGTGCGGCAGCGTGGCTTGATATGTAGCTTGAGTCGTGACCAACGACGGAGCCGTTTCTATAGTATGCAGACCACTAATAAAAGTTACTCGGACTCAACCTGATGGGGTTATTCCAGGTTTCACAAACTAGTATGCGACTATCCTCTTTTATCTGGTCCCATCGTGGGATACACTACCAGCTAGTAGGCTAGTATATATGTATGATAGTATGATATTATTATTATTTAGTTTGTTTGTTTGTTTGTTTGGGAAGAGACAAGGAAACAGGTGCCAAATTGAAAAGAATGAGATTCGATACGGTCAAATCAACAGTATAATTCTATCAGTACTTGTAAGATTGTGTTCGGCCACGATTAAACAATTAATTTTAACCAAACCAATGGTCTAACCTCGGTCTAGTTACTGACCAAGTACTTTTTCATTCAGAGTCTGGGTATGTAAAAGTCACTTGAGGGCATCACTACATGTAGTATAGACATATATCATTAGAATATTAGGTACTGTATGTAATAACTACATATGTGTGAAATACGAAAGCCTTCAGGTCTAGACACTTACTAACTAAGTAAGTTAGTCTGAGATCTCATGGGGCTAGACTCGACTTGGCTAGTTTCTAGGACTAAATTTTCCGATTCAACGCCATTCTTATTAGTAGGCTCAGTATGTAACTATGTATGGAGAGGAGAGTTGATGAGAGTGGATGAAGAACTTGGCCCCTCCTCTCTTCACACCGCATCTGCGCCACCACCAGGCAATTATCAGGTTAACGTTTTTAAGATCAAAACTTAAATTGTCGGCTAAATCTGGAATGTGAGATTTTGATCTGATTTTCTCGACTAAATTATAGAGTAAGACTTTGTGTATGTATGTAACTAACAATTAATATGGGCTCTGCGGTGGATAGAGTCGGTTGGAGAGTGACCACAAAGCATCTAACTTGGCTAAGTATTGGGGTCGAAATATTTTATACACTTGCGATCGGCCTTGGAGTAAAAAGCTCTTAATCAGCCATGGAATTCAGAGGGACACTATTTATACGTATTGACCTAGAATGAAGGCTTCGTGACAACGACAAGAAGTAATATTGGATTGAACAGTGACTGTATGGTATAATATTATAGCAGCTACATATCACTATCATAGAAATAATGTTTTTTTATAGAATTATGTCGCATACGGATAACAAATTGAGCTTGATGAGTTGAGAAGAGACGAAAAAAGATTGTGAAAGTCGCATCTTCAGAACTTGTTGGTATGAATATGAAAACATAACGAAGTATGGAGTCGGCTACCGTAGTGTCATAGGCTGCATCCATATGTCGATCTGACTCGATCATGGACCTCGATATGCAAGCCTCCATCCAAAGGACCATTTCGTGATTACAAGAACAACTAGAACTTCCGAATATTTATGGCCTAGACCACTGCGGCGTGCCCGAGGGCAACGAAAGCTGATATCAATACTACATATATTATTGACAATAATAAATACGTACTGGGCAAATACTACTAATGATTACTGGGTCTAGTTTTGCTCGGCGGCACCGAAAGACGGATGATGAGCTTCTAGGCTGGATCAGTGGATATTGCTTTCCCTTTTTTGTTCCCCGATAGGTACGTCAGACTCAGGGAAGGCCCGGGAGGGGGCGAGGATGACAGATGTTGGTGAACTGGCTAAGAACGCAAATGGATCCTGATGAGTTGGAACAAAGATGACCAAAGAATTAATAAGTGATTATTATCGAAGAAGTTATCATAATGTAAGAAAGAAAAGAAGAAGGGACCTCTAAGTTACCTATTGCATATGATATATCCCAGTCCACTACTATGATAGGGCACAGAGTTATTATTATTAGGTTAACCACTAAGGTAGTTTAACTACTTGGCGAGTGTTTTGAGTGATATTCTAGAAAAGCAACAGAAGGTATGTAGGAAACTATATCATACTATACGTACTATATAGGGGAGGCATACAAACACGCGATCGAAGCAACCGAAGGGGTCGATATTTCCTGAGCCGGTTAGTTGGCCCGACTCATTATTCACATCTGGGATGAACGTTAATAACGCCCAGTATGTGTAGATGTTGCTTATACTATCATATATACTACCACTGTAGATCAAACCCAGAATGTCCAAAGCCCAGCGGAAAAGCTTGTTATGTATTCTATCATACGTACTTATATAAATAAATATTTATTTTTGATAGAAGGGGTTTCTTCTCTCTTTCCGTAAAGTAATTTCTCTTCCGAGTCTGTGGAATAGTAGTTATATGATGGTTAACAATACATTCGTATTTGTCCAGATCTATACATATAGAGTATACATATGATAGATTATGTAATTCTGATTCGGGGCTCGCGTTCAAAATACTCTATCTCCGCTTCGAGTTCGGAATTAAGAGAGTTAGTAGCTTATTAAAATGCTCTAACTTACGTTCTAACGATGCGAGATGATTTATTAGGAAAAGTAAAGTGCTTCCTAGCTTTGGCTTCTTCCCCTTTTCGGGTTCCTCACGTAACTTTATTCAAGATGATCGATGGGAAGTCAATTGGGATCTCTTCCCCCTCGGTCTTTTTCTTTTCTTTTCTTCATCCTTAATCTCCGTTGGGAAAGGACAGAAAGAGACTATGGAGTAATAAGAATGATATTGATGGCGATCACCGACGTAATCCATTAGTTAGATGATTATTAATCATGTTTCCGTGTTCTTTCCGGGAATTTTAGTTTTAATAAACGCCCTATACTAACTATTGTACTCCTTCCCGGTCCAGAATGGCTCCTTGGGCTAGATTCGCCTCGATGGATGATCCCTACAGGAAGACGTCCGATCGTTGCACAAACCTCATACATCGGTATCCATGGTAATAATAATGCTAATCAGTTGACCCGGTTCTCATTACGAGTCTTCAAAAGCACGGATGATAGCCTTCTCGGACTCCTAGGTTATCGTCGTCCGATAGGTACCTATCTTGTCACATCTCTACTCTGAGGAAGGATGTCCGGTCGGATCTAGGCAGTGGACCCGATAAGATGGTTGAGGGGTCGGGAAGATGATTGGGCGTTATGGGGGGGGCTAGATCCAAGGGCAAAATAGAGGATACATCTAGTAACGATGAAAAAAGAGAGGATAGGAAGTACCAGTTCGTATGATATGTAGTAGAAAAAATGGGTGGTGGGCACCTAATTTATTACTGGTTGGTGTCGTTACAGAGTACATACTTACTTACTTACTTACTTACTTACATGGCGGCTCGCTTTTTAGGCCTGGGCTTGTTTTGATCATGTACATGTATGTACTCGGGCATCACACTCTTTCCCCCTGGGCCAGCATGCAGCAGCCCGCCAGGCGCCACTTGGTCGGGGGGAAGGCGTGTTTTTTCTTCTTCCACTCATTTTGTGGTTCTGTCAGCCAACCGGCGGCGGACGTGGAAGGGCCCCGCAGGCTCAGTTACTCTAGTTATGATAGGTAACTTTTAGACTTAGTTAGTGTTAAGTGATAGTTTTATCCACACGCTGCAGCCTGCAGGGTTCCCCCCCTGCACCCCCAGCCGATATCCCAGCGGGTCAGTGAGGCCAACCGGCGGCATTCGGCCTTTCTGGAAGGCCAACAGAAGCACCAGAGAAGGCAGAGAATAATCTTTTCGGGAAGCCCATCAAGAAGGAAAAAGCTCCGGCCTCTCCTTCTATCTGCTCCCACCTCCTGCGGGGCAATCAACAACGAAAAAAGAAAAGGATTAAGAGGTGAAAATTAGAACATGTATTTTTTGTTTAGAATATCATATCATACCTACATAGTTAGCGAAATACATAGAATATTGTACCGGTCTCCCTTATGTAAGTAACAGAGTTGACCAGCTTGGCAATGCCCCCAAGTCGCTATGATAAGAAGTAGATAAGAAGAAATCCAACAAAAGAAAGGAAAACTTACCTTTCCTCGCTCCGAGTGGTAAAGTATAGTACCGTTTGTGTTACTTCAAACAAGCCTCGTGAGTACTAGTGGGTATTAGAGGTATGTTACATATTACTATGTAGTTTAAGACATTAAAAAAAAGACAAATCCACTCTTGTTACCGTACACCTTGTCTTTTCCGGTTTCTTCCAACTTGAACAACCCCACCGAAAGAAAAGATGGAAGGAAAGAAAGAAAGAAAGAAAGAAAGAAAAGAAGAAAAGAAGCTCTTCCCCCACCTTCTTCCACTTGGAGTTGGCATGCATGGTTACCTTACTAGTATATACTAGTCTATATAACTATGTATCCGATGGCGTGGCGGAGAAACTTATCTACTGCAGACTGCACTACTACTAGTTAATAACAAGTTAATCGGTTTCGATCCGGCTAAGTGCACTAGTTCGGTAGTTGATTATTTACCTTTTTTAAACCCATACTTATACTTATAGAGTATGTAATGTAATAATAGAGTAACTTTCCTTACCTCCTTCCATACATCTCTTTTACGACCATATTCTCTACTGCTTCTTCTTCTTCTTCTTCCTCGTCAATCACTCACTACTACATACCTAATACCTAATAAATAAAAACCAAACTTCTTCTATACTAAAGTATGAGTACCTTCCTCTCTGTGTCTCTCCCCCTCCCCGATCCCTCCTCCACGCACCCAAAACTCCACCTACTAAAACTAAACTAAACTAAAACTACTGAACTGAACTAGAACTACTGATTCTGTGACTTTCCATTAGTTATTATTCTGCCTGCAAACTTCAACAGGGATCATTAACTTAATCAATTGTGGAACTCTCTCTCTTTTCTTCTTCTTCTTCTTCTTCTTCTTCTTCTCTTTTCTCTCTCATACTTCCCTTAACTTTACCCTTTTCCTCTCAACTCAACTCACCAACAAGTCTCCCTCACTCTCTCCCTTTCTTTTCGTCCTTTGATTGTGATAGACTCTTTCCTTCCTTTCCTATCTCCTCCCTTATCCGCTCATTGTCAACCTTTCTTTCCCCTCCATTCCTCCCTAACAACCTCTACCAATCTCGCTGTCCTACCGGCTCTTTCCTCGATGCAAGTCTCCTGAACGGAAATCACCTTGAATCGGTGCCATCGTAGTCGAGCAATTCCTGGCTCTCCTATCGAATTCGGTGGCGGCTGTAGTGACCTCTGCTATGGTGCCGTGATCATCCTACTACTCCTCGATCGAGTTTCCGTGCGCTTGCCCACGAGTTCCTGGTGGATCCTGGATGTCTCGCGCAGCCATTCCTTTGCAATTAGCGGGCGACGCGGGCGACGTTGACGCCGCCGTTTCGGCAACTCAGTTTTGGATTCGCCAGACGAAGAACGGGTGACGGTGACGGTCCGTTGAGTCGATCGACAATCAAGGCAGTAGGCATTGACGCAAGGTGCTGTGGTGGAGAGTTGTGACATCCAGATCCTGATTTGGGGCCTTTCTTTTGACCAACAGGTCGTTCTAAAAAATAAAGGTGGAGAAAAGGATAATTTTTTATATAATTATAGGAGAAGGAAGGGAGTTAGTTGGTTCCAAATCCGAAGTTTATTAACAACGGCTTTACGAACTTTCTAAAAAAAGCCAGAGACAAAGAACAAAGAGGCAGATCGACCTGGAGATAAGCAATTGTCCCCAGGAACAAGTCCTGATTACATTGTGCTATAGTAAGTATTGTCTGTGCTTCGATCGACCGTTGGACGGGGGCGACACTTCTCGTCCTCTTTCGACCATCACCTTGCCGACCATATCTACGCCGACAAAGCTCCTGGTGAGAGTTATTGGAGAATTGATTTCCTTTTAGTTTTTTTCTACCACCTTCACCATCCGCCGTTCCCATCTTCCCTAACTTCCGACCGTTTTACCGATTCCCGGTGTGGCGATAAAGACGTGAAGGGCCGTATGATTACGATCATATTCAATCTAAAGTGTGGTTGTCGTCATTCCCTCTGGCGCGGTTCCTCAGGCGCCGAGGCTCTGGCCCCTGAAAGGGCACGATGGAAGGTGCGGAATGTTCCGCGGTCTATATTGATGACCGTGTGAAGGCAGAGCGATGGGTCCGTAGAGGCTCATTTGATGCTATGACAGAGTCGTCCATGAGTTCTTGGATACTTGCAGACGAGTCCGAGACACTGCAAACAAACGTGAAATTACTGCTCGACGTATGCAGACGAAGTATGTTCTTTTTTTTTTTTTTTTTGCCCAATCGTATCCCTCTCCCGCCAAAACGTTGGAATTGTTTCACTGACCATTGTCCTTTGAAGTTTACCTCTGTCATTCAGCGAAGTCCTTTGCCGCGAAGCTGGCAGAGCTGAACGAACGAAGTGGTACCCATTGCACCCCGATATTTGCATTCGTTGATGTCGGACTTAGTTGCGAGGCAGCATTCCGTCGTCATGATTCTGGATCTAGACTAGATCTGCCTTTGAATTCGTTCAGCAATGGCTTCACATTCCTGACTGACTCGGAAGACTCCTACGGCTTACAGCTACTCGCCCAGTTATCGTCCGGTATCCAGCTCCATGATGGGCCAAACCTGGTCGTCCCTGTCGTCATCCTACGTTCTCCGGAATCGGCCACCAACAGTTCCGCGTCCACTCCTCAACGTCCCCTCACAAGGAACCCGTTCGTCACATCAGGCAACTCCATCATCCTATCCGAACATGAAAATCTAGTGCTAAGTCAGCCGTCGCAAATCGCACGCTGCCTCGATGCCGGCGCGGTCGACGTTCTCACCCAGCCCTTAGAAAGGGCCAGGGTTCATGGGCTCGCCATGCATGCGTATCGTGCCCGCAGTGCGGCGCAAAAGGCATTGTCTCGCTTCCTAGCCCCCAAGAAATCAAGGAAGCAGTCCTGGGTTGGTGTTTCTGACGAGCAGCCATATGCGTACTTACGAGAAGCGATGTAAGCATTGATGAGGCTGTTCTTTTTGCTGCCCTCTCGCCCGCCGCTGACTAGAACCCAGGGTTTCTAAATTGATGAAATCGATATGCAACCCTGAAGAGGTCATTGATGAGTTCCACGATTGGTAAGGGTCCACAGCCATAGGAATGGCGGTCTTGCAGTTGCTAAGCATTTTCGATAGCAAGTTGTTTATTTCTGAAGAACGTAAAAGGCTGGTAGAAAGTAAGCTTGGGGATTGGGACTTCCCGGCGCACGACTTCTCAGACGATGAATTGGTGTATGGCGCATATAAAATGTTCGAGCATGCACTGAAAATGCCGGAGATGGAGCATTGGCGACTAACTACTGGTACGTTGTCTTTTGTGTTGATACTAAGAAGAGTCGGGAATTGGAATGCCAAAAAAGACAAGGGATAAGGGAAGGGAAAAAGCAAGAGAAAAAAAAAATTGATAAATGGCAGCTGAATATGTGGACTAATGACTCGGTAACAGGGGAACTGCAAACCTTCTGTTTGGCATGTCGGGCGGCGTATAATTCTTTCGTTCTCTACCATAATTTTCGGCATGCCGTCGATGTGTTACAATCCACATTCAGCATGTTACTGCATATCGGGCTGCTGCCTCCTTATACTTACTCATCGTCCATACCAAGAGTATCGAACCCTGCGATGGCCTCTTTACTGACACCCTTCGATGTTCTTACGCTTCTGATATCAGCAATCGGTCACGATGTTGGTCATCCTGGGGTAAATAACAGGTTCCTTGTGGAGCTGAACTCACCCCTGGCTCAACTCTACAATGATAAGTCTGTCCTCGAAGCCTTTCACTGTGCAGCATTCTCGCAAATACTCCGTCGACATTGGCCCGCCGCTTTCAAGGACGCAACGCTTCGACGGCTACTCATCAACACCATTTTGGCTACTGATATGTGTTTGCACTTCGACTATCTCAAGAGGTTGAAGGAACTGCAGCAGAAATACCAAGAAAATAATACAACAAATAAGTGGAATCCTTCGGATACGGAGACGTATAGAACCCTTTTATGTGGGTTGTTGATCAAATGTGCAGATATTAGTAATGTGGTTAGTGAAGTCACATGCTGACAGCGTCTTTCAAGTCATTGCTAACATAACGGGTTCCTTTCTTCCTAGGCTCGACATTGGCCAATTGCCGAGAAGTGGACCAGTCTGCTTCAGGAAGAATTCGCTAACCAAGGAGAGATGGAGAAAGAGGTGGGAATGCAGACCACGCTCATGGGTGGACCTCCTGAACTCGGGAATCTGCTTAAGCTCGCGAACGGCCAAATATCTTTCATGTCGATTTGCGCCCTCCCGCTTTTTGAAGGCGTGGCCGATCTCCTACCGCCGCTTTCGTTTACCGTCCAACGGATTCGGTCGAATAAATCTACTTGGCAAAAATTAGTGGATCGTGAGAACTCCAGGGATTTTTCACCTTGTGAATTTAGTTCCGTGGAGGTTCTCCGCTCCACAGATACGGCAAGTGCAAGCCAGGACAGACAATCGACGTGTCATCAGTTGGGGTTCCCGTCCCTATACGATAATCAGCAGGAACCAGACTCAACCGCAAACATCCGGTTCACATTTGATCTGCCGCACAACTCTTCATTGGAAACTTACCCTTCCAACAAACCTACTTCCGGTTGTAAATTTGTGAGTTCCACGGGTCGTATTCCAGTACTTGACCTAAGCGAGAATTCGATAATGACTAGATCTGGAGACTACGCGGCGGAGAGTTTGCCACTTGACGCCTGTTCTCAGGATGTACGACTGGATGCTCAGCATCCTTCAGAGACAGCGCTCGGGACGCGCCTGAATGCCCACCCAGGACGTAAATCCTGCTCTTCTGGTCAAGGTTCCTTGCCATCCACTCCATACGGAAGCTGCCGTGACGCTAGGGCGCAGAGTGGAAGCACCTGCACCAACACTATCCCAACGCCAATTTCCCCTGCCACCAATGCTACCAGCATCGTCACGGTGGATAGCGAAAGAGATGGCCCTGGATCTGGATCTTGCAAGAGCGACCTATATAGCTTGGAGGATGTGACTCACTCCCGGCCGACCTCTCCCGGCCTGTACGAAACCTCCAGTTACGGGCATTACTGTCCACATAACTCGCGCATTATCGATGATCTTGGGAAGCAACATCATGTTATGACAACCGTTATTGGAAATGATCATCATAGTCAGACATCTTCCCTCGGCAACAATCACGAGAATGGTGGTCTTTTTTGTTTGGGGAATGCGTCTCCCCTACCTGTTCCCTCGCGGAGAAGTCGGCTGAGGTTAGCGTTCTGGAGACGCAAGTCATAATCATCGAATAATCTAATACTTCTTCTTTTGGTTTCGAAAAGTCGGTATTATTCTAGTGCTTTCAGTTGTCAGCTTGGATACGACGTTATGCGAGAAATTTCCCGGTGTGATTTTTTTACTTATTATTATATTTATACATAAGGGTCCGTTTTCTATTCTGTCAATGTTTTTGGGCGCTTGGAGTTCTTGCATAACAGGTGGATGAGGTCAAACGGGACTGCTCGGGCTTGGAGGGAAAGAAACCATTCTCGGATTCTGTTACCTTCATGACTGATTTTTGCATTTACCCTGGACTTCGGGATTCTGGGATGGTGTTGTTTTCAACACAAGATATCACAGTATTCAGAACCCGAGGGCGAGCGTCTGCCTGTATGATTTTTTATTTGGAGTACAGGAATGATTTACTGACCATGTGGTGCATGCATAAGGTGCCTTTTTCCGTGATGTGGATTGGCGTTTAAACGACGAGTCCTCAACGTCGTCATTATGATCATTTATTACATTGACATGACCATTCTCCATTATGATGTAAAATTAGCTCTCTTCATATTCTCTGTATATATTTTTCATTCCGAGGTCTTTTTATTCTCGAATCTCCTTTTCGTCCCCCGATTACGTCTGCAATCTTGGAAGTCATTCAAATTCATTTGATATACGACAATTACATACATACATAGGTACTTTTACAAATGGTTCCTTCCCTTTTCGCCTCCATCCATTTCCACCTTCATCGGGTTCTTTACTCATAAGAAAACACGAAGCCGGCCATCAGTGTGTCTCCAGTAAATAAAGTGAATACATCCATCCATTGTGATCTGTCAAGTACCTAGGTACATATCATAAGCTAGTTAGTATCATGATTTTCAAAGACAAGAATACTTGCTACCTCTGTTTCTTTCTTTTTTCCTTTCTTGTCAAATCGACTAGTACAACCGTCTTTTTTTTTTTTCCAAAAAGAAAAAGTTGATCAAGATTGTTGCTGCTGTTCTCGTGAATCGTCTGTTTTCCCCGAAAGGAGCTGCACGATCTCAGTGTTATTTCTTGCCTTGGCCCAGAGTAGTGGCGTCCGGCCTTTCCAGTCCTTGCTGTCTACATCGAGGTCGTTCCGCTTGAGCAGATATCGGACGATGCAGGGGTGGCCTAAACGCGCGGCCAGACATAAGGATGTCCGACCACCTCGGTCTTTAAAGTTCACGTCGCTGTCGCCTCGCTCGAGAAGCAGGCGGAAGATTTGTTCGTATCCGCCTATCGCCGCCCATTGGAGCGCGATTCGGCCAAAGTAATCGACGGCGCGGGTATTGATGCCGTCCTGTTTCAGGAGTAGTCGTACCACCGGCTCGTGGCCGTTCTTCGTGGCCAGAGACAGAGGCGTCTGGTCGTGGAGGTCGCCGATGTCTGTTCTCGCGCCTCGATTGAGCAACATAATCACAATCGTCTCCATGCCAGCCTTGGCTGCCACGGCTAGTGGCGTCTCTTGGTAGCCGTTTCTGATGTCGGGGTCGACGGCTTCGCAATCCAGGAGCGACTTCACCACCGCTTCGTGCCCTTCCTGCACCGCGCACATCAAGGGCGTAGAATGGCTGAAGCCTAGATTCGGTTGGATATCGCCCCTCTTCAGAAGTAGACTTACAACAGCCTCGTGACCGCGCAACGAGGCTTCCCAAAGTGGTGTGTCTCCGTAACCGGAATGTTCGTTGGGGTTCACGTCATCTCGCTCCAGAAGCAGTTGTACCACCTTTTTGCGCCCGTAGAACGCTGCCCACCAGAGTAGCGTCCGGGAATAGAGCCCGTAGTCATCTGGTTCTACCTTGTACTTTTCCAGAAGGAGCCGTAGGGCATTATCGTGTCCATGGGCAGCAGCACACCACAACGGACAGTTGGGCCCTTCGTTGAAATCCGGTTTGAGATCTTCTCTCGCGAGAAGGAGCTTCACCACGTCGTCATGGCCGTATCCCGCTGCAAACCTTAGCGGCGTCTGGCCTTTGCGGTCCTTGGAATTCGGACAGACATTTAACCGGAGTAAAAGTAGGCGAGCTACCTCAGTGTCTCCCCAGTTGGCCGCCCAAGATAACGCCGTATGACCTGCGTCATCTGGGATACTGGCGTCAAGATCTTTCCGTTCCAGCAGTACTTGAGCCACTTTGCTGTGGCGACCCTGCATGGCAATCACAAGCGAGGTCTGGCCTAAAATGCTCCTGAAATTTACATCGATCCCTGGTTGCGCCAGCAGCAGTCGCACGGCTTCCAAACATCCCTTTGAGGACGACGCGGTCAACGGAGAAACTGGACCGACACCATTGACATTCGCACCGTTGTTTAACAAGACTGCCATAACATTATCATGGCCTTGGTATGCCGCTGCCTCCAAGCAGCTGCCCCGATAGCCCCGGGAAGTCGCGTGCGCCCCATGCTTAATCAAGAGATTCACTATATCCGCATTTCCTCGATATGCAGCGGCATACATAGCATTTCCAAGGTAGTGGTCGTTCACGTTCACATCCACGTCGTGCTTCAACAGAGCTTCTATCATTCGCTTATCGCCCAGATATGCCGCCATCAGGAGATCATGGTGCTGCGGTCCTTGTCCAATCATGCAAGATGGGTCGCTTGACAAGGTGACAGACGAGGACTTCAATTGCTCGCTCACCCAGCCGCGCCCTCTATAGGCTACCACGACCTCGCACGCCGTCCTCCAGTAATCCTCTTCAACTTTGGATTCACCACCGAGATGAGCCATGGATCCTGCTGCACTGCGAACTGCCTCCGTAAGATTATCCAGAGGTATTCTTCCATTAGAGCTTAGCCGGATCTTGATCCCCAACAGCCACGCTATGGTGCAATCGCTAATGCGCCATGACTGATCTTCGAGGGAGCGAGGGTTGAGCTTGCGAAAGGCGCATTCCGAGACGATGAGATCTAATATCTCTGGCCAAGGAGTGAGCAAGAGCAGTCTAATTAATAGAGGTTAAAGACGGCTCTCACTGCAGACAAGCCTTAGGTTCAATAAACCTTGAGGCTTCTTGCATTCATTCCATCCGGGGTAAATGACGAGATTAATGATGATCACCAAGAGCTCAACTGGGAGATGGTGAAGGCCCATCTTGATTAAGCCTGGTTGTATAGCGCATTCCGCTCGAAATATTGCGTTTGAGATCGAAATTATATAATAAAATGTGAGCACCTGTGAAATCGACGCCGAAAATGACCGCCAGTGAGGCCCATTGAATGGCAATGGGGATGCTACGGCGTCAATTCATTTCCACACGACGTTTCAGCGGCTTATTATTGCTGCTTTAATACACTATTCACACACGTGATGCCACTAGTTAGTTAGTTATCCTGCACCTGCCAAGATTGTGACATCATCGCAAGCGAAGCTTGTACATATGTAGCGGATAAAAGTTGAAGCTCTTCCGCTTCGGCCTCGGATACGAGGTTCATCTGACGTTACCAATGACATATTATGATTCTAGCCAGCTATCATAGCATTTAAAGATCTGGGAGAGGATGCCGGATCTGAGGACAACACAACTTCCGGCGTTGGACTGCAAACGAAGTATTTGCGCATAACCTGCAGCTGAGCCGCTCCGTAAGTCTACCTCATGGACAGAAGAACGTTGAATATTTTATCTAACGTTTTCGGAAAGATCGGTTCACAAAGTCAAGACCGGAAGGGGTCCTTGGCCAATGCAGGGACTTCATTTGCGATCTTCAACTTATGTTGAGCGTGACGGCTCTCCTTATCAGGTAATAGCTGACGTGGCTCGTCGTGTCATAATACATAGTTGAGTCTATTATTGTTATTGGATTCCTGAGGGGAGGGGATTACAGCGTGAACAGTGTAGGCAAAAGAGAAGGATCCTTGTTATAACTTTCTCAAGCTATGATACATCTCATCAAAGAGGACAGGAAGGCAGAAAAGTCTCTAATAAGTCTTACTCGGGTGAGAATGTAGAGTCCCCATCAAAAGATAACTCTATCGCCATTTCCCTGCCTTGAACCTTCCCGTGCTCTTTGTGAGACAAAACTTGAGAAATTTTAGACATGCTACACCCAGAGAAAGAACTGCTTTCATCCTTCGGTTTTCTAAAGCCTAGTTTCAAATACAATCGCAACACGATATTGCCAACCGGAAGAGAGATGTCTCAGAAATGGGAAAACAAATCTCCAAACATACCGAATAAATCTCCAAATAGACCGCTGATACATAGTAACACACCTCCGGATACCGTAAAAAGTTTGGGAACGTTGTTCAAGCTGTCAATAAGGCATCAGAAATCACTATGGAAATAGATCTGATTTCAGCCATTGGAATCGCATACATATTATTCTGGCAAACAGTCCATGAGGCACGAGAGGGTTTTGTTTGGTCCCCTTCCTCTGCCTGTCCTTAATAAACCAATGTGTAGCTTGCTGCTGTCGGGCTTCGACTATGCCGTTGGCCAGCAATCGAAAGCCTTATACAGGGATAGCTATCGATCGGCTGGTCGACGTGATCGATATCGTCGGATCGACCATCGGATAAAAGCAAGCACGTACACCCTTCATGTGCCGGTGATCAACATCACTACTGGCCTGTTTACACGTGCCACCGTATCGTAGTGCTGCCAGTCTATTCGATAATGAATTATAATTGAACCTATAGTCATGTTAGCTTTGAGAAGATGTTATAAGCGACACGACTTTCAATAGTAGCCAGCTGCCATGCTCCGCCTAATGTATCCTATCATCTGGGAGACATACATATATCTCTTGCGGTTGAAGACAGTGAGGACACGGTTCCGATAGAGATAATAGATTGATAAAACCGATAGCAGTAGGTGGTATGTAGTCTATAATAATAAAATAATACGTCAACGATAGTATTGATGGTTGAAGCCTGCTCGAGGTCAGAAAGGATTTAAGTAGAATAGTAATAAGCCTTTTTGTCAAATTCCTTAATGTTAAGGATACATCTTTATTCAACCCAGTAATAATCTCTTAGCAAAGAGTTTCGAGATATGGTATACATCAAACTTCAAAGAATTATGATATTAATAAGCATCTGACATGAATTCCATAAGGCGGTACTACATTATGTACGGCCAAGACTTTTAAAACCGCAGTATCATAGTAACTACTACATTTTCATCCTTCTTCATCATCACATCATCATCATGATCCCAACTCAATAAAACAAAGACACATAATATAATACGCACATACACACTAGATATTTATCAAGATTGACGATAATATATTCATCCTTGTGCAGTCAATCGGAAGGAAATGACAGAGCCAATGGCCCCGGTCGAGCAAAGGACCCCCACAGAGCAACAGCAACAAGTCTTCGAAGTGGCGGCGCAGCTGAACGACCCTGACGCCGAGGACATTACAATATCGCGAGTGTTTCTCCCTCGTATCACCATCAAGTACTGCACGCAGTGCAAGTGGATGCTAAGAGCGGCATATGTATGTGCATGACCTGCATGCGATATTTCTGCTTTTGAGCATTTTCCCACGTCTTCAAGGGAGGCACTCTTCATACTGGCCATTTCCAATGAAAGGGATTGTCTTTGTTTCCTTCTCTCCTATATCATTATGTACATTCATAGATACTACATGATGTTTTCAGCGTTACCTAGTAAGGAGAAGCAGAATTAGGGGCTTCTGGATAGATGACAGAAACGTTGACTAACATCCTCCCAATTTCTACGTCTATTTATATAACAGTTCGCCCAAGAACTACTCTCTACTTTCCATACGGGTCTGGGCGAAGTGGCATTGATCCCGGCCACTGGTGGTGTCTTCACTATCACCATCTTCCATCCATCCCCCGAGAACTTCTCGACACAGGAGACAGTACTCTGGGATCGGAAGATCCTTGGTGGATTCCCTGGTGGGTGCTGTCCGAATCTACTCGAGCTAAACAGTCCAGTCATCCAGGCAAACCTCCCCCTAGCTAACATGTGAGAGGCATTGATACCAAGCAGAGGTTAAACAGCTCAAGTCACTGGTTCGCAACATTATTGATCCCTCTCGCGATCTAGGCCATGTGGACCGCGCTCTTGGGAAGGCACATAAGTGTACAGAATCCACCACAGCAACTGCTGTCGTGGAAAGCAGTGCAAATACTGATGTTCCCACCGTCGAATCAACTTCATCTGCATCATGCAGCACAAAGCCCGCATTTGCTAGGACTGTAGCAACTAATGCGGACACTCAAATGGAGACGGAGACATCAGAAACCGGACAGTCGGTAGAGAACAGCAAGGGGCCTGAGACGATGGATGGCCAAAAGGGTTCATGTGAGCATTGTCAGTGACACACGTTTGTTTCCTTCGTCGGAAATACCCGGCAAGCTTAGATATGCTACTACTCCTTATCTACTAGGTTACAGTGCAACTTATATGGGTATTATAGTGTCAATATTATTGATTATGAAGTGCATACTCTTATGCAGATAAACGGCTTCACGTAGGCAGCGAGTCATCATTATTATTGAACTGTATTATTAGATAGGCTCGCACTCGAGAGTCCCGAACTCATGAGTATGGGCCTGAAAACCTTTCAGCACAGTGCGTCAATATACATAATATCGGTATGGTTGACCTGCAAATCGGGGTCGCGGAGTGTGAACTTAAATCCTCGTGGCGAACCTCCATATTTCTGTACAGTGTTTTGTCAATCGTTCGATAGCCTTAACTTCGATCGATATTATGGTCAGAGCGATGTAGTAAGTCAGCAAATCATCGTGCGGACGGGTGGTCGAATCGATGGTGAAGTTGTCGTAGTCCTGATTCGGACAGATACACGGTCTGGGCGATATAACTGGTCAACGACCTCCCCCACGTCATAAACTGGGCAAACCGCCGGGCAAGTGGCTGGAATGAAAACTACATATGAACTGGCGTCAGTATTACGGTTTTCTTCATATGTCAAATTTCGACCATATGTCGGTCGATGGCATATTAGTATGAGTATATTATGTAAGTGTGATGATCCAATCCCGAAGCATAAGGCAATCACATTAATGTTGACTATGCTACCTATATATCATGATGGGGTGGTCTGGACAAGAATCCAAAGGCAAGGAAAGAAAGAGAGGAAGAAGCTAGGAAACAGAAAAGATATAGCCCTTGTGGGTCGTGTGACCAGCTACCCGAGCCCTGTCCCGAGCCAGGGTCGTCACAGTAAGAGTCTCTGCAAGTCTGGACGGTAGTGACCAAGTAGTTGATGAGATCAGTCACCCAGCATACTCGCCAGGGGCTGCAGGGGCGAGACACCGCCACGAGAGGATCGAGAATAAGAGTTCGACCGCACGAGAAGAGAAGATTTCATGACACTGTTGGTGTAGCATGAGCAAGGAATCTGTATGTAATCAGCAACGCAGAAACATGGAAAACTGATGAGAAAGATGGCGGGAAGAGGGTTCAAACGGTAGTCTGATGTGGCATGAGACAACAAAGAATCTGTAAACAGAAACAGTCAAAGCTGACGTGAAGGATACTAGCAAGAAGGATTAGGGTTCGAGAGAATCCAACGCTTCAGAGTCCAGGATAAGAGTTTGAATGAAGTCTAACGGTTGCGTGATGTGGCATGACACAGCAAGGAATCCGTCATCACGACCCAAGGCTTACGAGAAAGACATTATGATAGCAAGAAGAACCAGGGTGATAGGTAAGAAAGTCCGAAGATAACCCGCGTCTAATGCATATACCATTGGCTGTGCTTTTCGTTGTTATTTTACCGACGTAACGGCTTTAAATTTGATGCTTTCAGGTCATTATGTAGCCCCGGGAGGCCAAACGTTTTGCCAGAAATCCAACTTTATAGAGCTCCTATCGAATCGTGGATATTTTATGGACGTTTAGTTATGTAGTGGATAGGAAATGGAGCCCTCCCTTTTTAATCCCCCACCCATAAGCTGGAGCTTTACAATTTCGCAATCCGTTGTTTAGTCAAGCTTGGTCAAGCTTGCGTGACCTGGACTGTCAACCGAAACCGAGCTTGTGAGATATGATCTGCAGGCTGCAGCAGGTAAGCTAGAAACTCTATGCTAATGCGAGGGCAGTGATACTGTGTTCAACATTCAGACATTACAGGCCATGCATGGAGGTAAAGGGAGAATCTTTTTAGATAGAAAGATCTTTATTGCAATTTGCAAGTTTCCTCAATTGCATTCAGGAAAAAAGCATGGAAAGGTCTCGAGGGAAACAGTGAGAAGGATAACCCCGCGAGAGGACAAGACAGCGTGAATAGCAGTGAGGGTGTACCTACAGTATAGGTACGTGTATGATGGAAGAAGCAATCGCTGAGGATGCCAGAATGATGCTGGAGATAGAGATCCTTACAGAAACAGAACCACGAAGGAGGCCAAGCCTAGAATGACAAAATATGTCAAGCAAAGTTACCGAAAGCGTACACCGAATAGGTCTGTCACCTCAACGACGGTAGTGACATGAGAAGTTAAGGAAAAGACAGGCGAAGGGGCAGTGGGAGCAGCACTGGGAGAGAATTTTTGAATCACAAAGAGGATTAAAAATATTCATACATCCTCAGGCCTCCAAAGACTCACACTTGCAAGATTGATACAATGGGCAAGGCGACCACAGCGTTCCGACCTGATCCTTGCATGAATTGGCTATCGGAAGAGTATATGTTGGGCTGTCAGATACCTATGAGTAGGTATGCAAGACAATATAGATCACTCAACATACATAAGTAAGATACCTTAAAAAAAGCGGCTTTTCTGCGCTACCTGCCAGTGCTATCCCTGGCTCAACATGCCTCAGATGTCTCCAATCACTCGCAGAATCGTGCTATGCTCGAGTAGACCATTCAATGAATCCGACAATTCAGGACAACTTGGTCTTTCCCATGACGGGTAATACAGAAGCCAAACGAGGACAAGCAAATCGTACTCAAGGAAAGCCCGACCTTTCTTGCGCCGTGTAATGCCCGTGTAATAGTTTGGATATGATGTCTATTGGACTTTTCCTTAGCGGTCATACCGAGTGCAAGGTATGAATCTATTCATTCTTTTGCATCGAGTGATTGGTAAAACATATTGTCAGCTCGGTGAGTCGAGGTAGCGCTTTAAGAGAGAATGATAACACATCCACGTCCAACGTTAGTCTCAATTATCTCCTGTTGGTCTTCGCAAATAAAGGGTGATAAATCAACATATAAGGAGGGTACTCGTCTGCAGGGTATCCGTAATCGTACGGCTCTTTAGCTCTGATTTGAAGTATTCAAAGTCCAGGAATCTGAATCAGCCTTAGCCTGCATTCACTCTGGGCCACTTACCGGGCAGGATCAGCTCTTCTGGGACTGTATAAGTGAAAGACCTGACATGTTGGCAAACAGAGGACTTCGCAAGTTGCTTGAGGCCATGGAGACCAGCTTCTGAAAAACTGAAACCCACTCGACGAAATGGAAGGCAGATCCCTCTCAAGTTTTTATTCACGCGTAACAGATATGTATTTTACAACCAAGTGCGGGATCTCTGTGGGAAGGAGATCGAGACATGAGTTTTGCGCTTCCATGTTGATTATCGACGCTGGTTTTGGAGCAGCAAGGGTTTGGGTACAAGTCTTGATAATGTTACCTAGTAGGTACGAATCATTCTCAACGGATAAGCTTTGGTAAGGTTAATCCGTCGTAACAAACTGAGCAGCTGCCAGACTCTGATGTCACCCGAGCAGAAAAAGGTTGTGTAGATCCTCTAACAAGCGGATTCAGGGGATCAAGAAAGTCGAATTTGTTATGATAAGGTCGGGGTGTCTCGGTATTTTACTATGTACGCTTCACTTGGAGCAAATGGTAACATCTCACAGGTAAGTCTGGATTACAAACTAGGTGGCATACTGTTCAAACCTCAACAAAAGAATGAACATGCAATTGCACCACGTCTGACACAGGATTCCAGAGCAAGCAGAAAGGAAGGGGGCCTATGGACGGTAGGCGCTATATGGCTCTGGATTCATTCTTACTTATCTCATCTATCATAGGCCACCTGTCCCATCATTTGTCGTCGATTGATGGGCTGATATGAGGAAGCATTTTGGAGCAATGCTGGAAAAGATTTCGATCCAGGAAATTGTGGTGTACTTGAGCCGATTGATTCCTTGCTAGCGGATGTGAAACTCGAGCTCGAAGATGACTTCAATGAGCTTGAGGAGCAGCATGAAAGCATAGAGTGGGATTTGTGGGAAACAGATGCTTGCTGGGTTAGTACAGTTCCGGCGGACTAAAAT
>NPHW01003430.1:0-33513 GCA_002240705.1 Elaphomyces granulatus
AAATATTACTGACCGCCTCCTTTACGAAGGAAAGCGGCACAGTATGATACGTGATACCTAGGGCAGACCTCAGCTTCACTTTCTCTTTTTCCTCTCTTCTTTTCTAACCTCATATGATTGTATATACCTTTTACATATCTACATACTTTGATGTACCTTTAATAATATGTCTCAAAATCGTCCTGATAATAGCAGATACCCTGCAGGATCTTCCTACAGGCCCCATCATCCTCGTTATGATGATAGGGACGGAGCCATGTACGATGACCGTTCCCGCTCTCCATCTTCTGCCTACTCTCCGAACAGCCGTCCACGATCTCCTCTAGATCGAGGATACGTCTCGCCCGGCGGTATACGCTCCTCCCTGCATGGTGAACGTTATGCTTCAGCATGAATAATCTGACGAACGGAACTTCTCTCTTGGTGTTGAGCCTGTGCTGATTTCTTTGTTTCCGTGAACGAGAAAAAGACCCTCCGCGGGGGCCCGCTGCAGACAGGAGACGCGACTATTCAGGAGAGCGAATGCCTAGATCTGATTACAGAAGCCGAGATCGTGATGACTATCGTCGTCGTCCGTCCCATTCCCCGCCGCCACGGCGAGGAAGGCAAGGATACAGAGACCGCGACCGCGAAGGATATCGTTCTCCAGGTTACAATAGTCGCAGCCGAAGCGACAGCCATAGCCCGCGACGGAGTCGCCAACCGTACTATGGCCGCGAGAGTAGAGAAGTCATCATGGAAGGACTACCTGTGGATATAGTGGAAGAAGACGTTGGATCACTCCATCCTCCCCCAGTTTGCTTCACAATCAGCCCTCTGTACCGGTCGTTCAGAGCAACGGCTGCACCATTCTCCCATCCATTGTTCTTGGAGGCAAGAAGCTGAGACGTACATGTCGCCGGATGGTGATCCGGTTGATGTGTTGGACAGATTTCGAGTGAACTCTTGGAATATTATCATCTCGAAGGACTTGAGGATGTTAGGGTGATTCGTGATCGACAAACCAGTAGGTTTTCACTCAAGGCTTCTCTCTCCACACGCCAATCAGCGTCGCTTACAAAAGGTCAAGAAATCTCCCGACAGATAGGTTTTCTCCGATTCAGCAGCGTGGATGAGTCTCGTGCATTCCTGGAAGAGAATTATCCATATATTCGACTATACGGACGGAAATCCGATCGTGGTGACCGCGCGGCTAAGGTTCGAATAGCGTATAGTCGGGAGAGAGAAGATCGGAGGTCTAGGGCAGAGGGTGAATGGACGTGCAAGATGGTGGGTCATGTTAAGTCCTACAAAAGTTCAAGGTTGTCATCTCTAATCTCAGGTAGTGTGCCTTCGAGAACTATGCAACCCGTCAACGGTGTTTTCGCTGTCAGTCGGTGCGAGCAGGTATGTATTCCACTGGCGCGCGAGCCACCCGCAAACCGCCAGGCTGAGACGGAAGTAGATCCGGCGCCCCCCGTGGGTGTTGACATTCCACGGGTGGCCAATAATGGCGATAACGATGTTGCTCCAGAAGGATCTCCATCACAGTTCCTTTTGTTCCGAGGGCTTGAGCCCTCGGTGACCGAGGAATTGCTGGCTAAGGGAGTTGCCAAATTATATAAACCAAATACCGGCGGCCAGGGCCAGGCGAACAACCAGAAGAAAGGCGCCAAGGTTGCCTCTACCACCGGTGATTCGAATCTCGGTGCAAGAGAAGGCTCTATACGGCGTGTTCTGCTTGTACGCGACCGTAAGAGCAATGAAAGCTGGCGCTATGGGTTTGCAGAGTTCGCCACTGTTGATGTACAGTGTCTTGTAAATTCCTGGCTTTGTCCTAACCTCGTCTAATTGCTGTCCTGTAGGATGCTCAAGCCGCATTGACTCGTCATAATTCATTCGAAAAGTTTACAATCTCCTCCAGGCCCGTCCTTGCAAGCTACATCCACGCAGGCGTTTTCGTGCCGGTCATCAGTCCCACGCCCAGCACAGCCAGATTCACCTTCAGTCCCTTGAACAAGCCTAGTATGAAGCTTACCTATTGGGACGAAGATGCGTATGTGACAGAGCTCGCCGTCGCCACTGACTACAACCGAGGAAAGTCTAAGACTGAGCAGTCGGAGAGTCAGGCCAAGGCCAGCAAAGACGCAGATAAGATAAAAAAAAGGAAAGCGGATATCGCAACTAGTGCAGGAGTCAAGAAGGTTGCCGTTCCATCGCATCTCCAGTTCTGGAGTGACCGTCATGCAGAGCTTCATGGTATCCAAAGAAAGGAGGCGGAAGATCAGAATGTGGGCGAAAATATATCCAACCCTGAATCCAAAGGAGCGTCTCCCGGCGATGTGGCTGGTCCACCAAACCAGTCGTATGCCGACGTAAACCGGCATTGCTGCTATCTCTGCATGCGTCAGTTTAAGACAGCTGCCGAGGTCAACAAACACGAACGTCTGAGTCAGCTACATCGAGACAATCTGCAGAACGAAGAATTGAAATCAAGGGCTATGGCCAAACTAGCCAAAAACCGAGATCAGCATCCTACTACCGAGTACCGGGACCGCGCAAGGGAACGGCGCCAAGCCTTTGGAAGCTCAAAGCAATCCGCGAAAGCCAAAGTGCCCACTCAGCCGAAGGAAGAGGAGGAGGCCCCCGTTCAGGCTTCATCAAAAGGTGCGGAACTCTTAAGTAAGATGGGTTGGTCCGCTGGCTCAGGACTTGGTGCCAAGGGTACTGGCGTTACGGCGCCTATTGCCACCGAGGTTTACGCCCAGGGTGTTGGCCTCGGTGCGCAGGGCGGTAAACTTGGCGATGCCTCGGAAGAAGCTGGTCGGCATACTAGAAATCGATATGATGAATTCTTGGAGCGTACGAAGGAAACGGCTAGAGAGCGGTACGAGCGGATGTCATAATAGGTCCTCCGATGAAGACCGGACCTGTATTGTTACTTGGCTTGTTTTTTTACGTTACATATTCGTTATTGTCTCACTAATTAATAAGCTATTTTCAAGGGAAAAAAAAAAAAAAAGAGGGTTGGGGGAAGAGAGGGCAAATAATGGTCTGACAAGCCTTGTCATTCAAGAGTGCCTAAAATCGTTTGTTTGTACTGTATTTACTCTAGATATATCATACATAAAGGATTTCTAAGTGGAAAACTTTCTGCAAAAAACAAGATTGCCAATGATCAATCTCTCCCTCCAACAGCAAGTCGACTTTTAACGTATCGTAAATAGCTCCGGTACACAATGTGTTTGCAAGGAGGCTACGGCGGACAGCGAATGGCTCTTGGACAGTAATAGGATATCATAATCGAATGGAAAGTGACTTTCCTTAATCTTAGCGTTCCTGTTTGATGTATGTTAACATCAATCAACGCGACTCAACTGTGGGCCGAAAAAAGGAATTCCTATCGATATGATACCCTCGGTCAGGTACTTATGTAGGAATAGTGTAGTCCCTTTGCTGAAGGTGAAAATGAAATCGAGAAGGAGAGAGAGACGCAGAGTAAACCCCATATATATACAACCGAAAGAAATGCTGGAAAGAGATAGGCGCATCTGAAAATTATGCATTATTGCCTTCTGTCTCTTTCATTCCCGAACGTCTCACCATCACTCTGCTCCCCCTTCTTCCGTCGCTCCTTTCGATCCAGCACGGCCGCAATCCACTCTTCTAGTTCTTGCTCGAGGTCCGTTTCGCTCCTTCCTGTGCCATCCGCACCGGCTCCGCCCCGTATCAGCCGTCTCATGTCATCGAGACTATTGACATTCAGCGCGCATAGCGCACCGCCCACAAAGAGCATCGACACAGACACAACATTGATGGTCGCGACGTTGAGCGCCTCGAAGGCCTCAATGGCACCGTTGACGCGTGGTTGGTGGTACACGGAGCTGGTATAGAACGGAGGGATTGAAGCCAGGCGCCTCCGGTGTAGAGCGCGATGTGTAACGAGGCTTGAGAGGCAGAAGAAGGCGAGGCCGCCCAGGAGGAGTTTCACGTTGGCAGGTAGGCGAGGTCTTGCAGGTTGGTCGAGGGGAGCAGAGCTAGCTTTGTTTAGAGGTTGGTCTTGTTTTCTCTCTATTGAATTTGACTCCATTGGGAAACGCTAGCGAAGTGGAATTGGGAGCATATGAAGAATCTTTTGAGGTTCGATAATGAAAAATGAAAAAAATGATCTATATGCACCATATCACCGTTAACAATGCAACTTTACAATCACTTTAGGCGTTGCACACTGAGTGGCAGAATTGAGAAAAAAAAAGACAAAAGCGGTGTGGGCAGTGGCCAAATCCTATCTACAGCGGACTCGGTCCGGCGGTCAGGCAGGCGGCGGTATAGTTACTGCCGCTCTATGATTCTGCCTCACTTTGTACCCTGAATATATTTAATTTATAGATGCGCTTCGCACCTTTTTTCCCTTTCCTTCGGTGCGCATTGTTTCATGTTCGATAGCCGTCGCTTAGTTCTCAGCGACCTCGCTGTCGCTTGAGCAGTGAGCTGGGTGAAATGGTCCCTGAAAATTTCCACTGCTCCTTCGCCGGCTCCTGCTTCGAGTATCTCCAGCAACGCTTCCTTTTTTGCTCCACTATTATTGCTTCATTATTATTGCTGTTATCAGCATATCTCTTCCATATTGTATATGTAGCCTTATCTTTCTGGCGTTCTGGATAAGTGTTACTCATACCTATTAAGATTCGTTTTCACCATTTCCCAATGCCTCTAAAGTTTATAGCTATAGCATACGTTGTGCAGGGCTATTAACCCTGCACAACGTATGTAGCCACTGGCGCTTTTCGACTTGCAAGCCACCATGACATCAAGCTCCGGGTTTCCGTTAATATCAGTACTTAAAAGGCTCATATATGCCTTGTCGCAGTTAATGAATTCTTCTTCATCAAGCCTCTACCCCTTCCTTCGATCTCTTAATGCTGCACAAGCTCTTACTTTTAAGTCGATTCATTACGTTACTACGATTATGTCTCCACGTACGGAACCTTGCTTCTTAACCCTCAACCACCATGGCGACTTGGTTTACTGTTATCGGTCGTATTAAGATCGAGGGCATTGCTGATTCCGTTTACAAGAATGCTCTCGTCGAGTTTGAGGCGGGAGATTTAGAACTTACTTCATGCCGTTGCTTTTACTCGCTTTCTGGGGTGACCTCCTTATGTGATTGGGAATGAAGATTGCTCCTAGCCAAAGGTACGAGGGCTCACACACCCTTATGATAATAACTCTTCATCCCCATGTACATTCATCTACCGTGCACTTTGGAATTGGATTCTGACGAGAGAGAGCTACCCCTATACCCCCATTCACTCTAGATTAATTTAAATACAGTTTTACTGTGAGGTATATAGGATTCTTACACCAAGTTTTCTCCCCCTTTCCAATCCCTTCACTGTGCGCTCAAATATTGATTTACATATCGGGAAGGATAAGCTAGACCTTACCTGGTCTATATACTCCTCCTTCTCCCTCTGCTTCATGTAAGGGCCCTTCCCACATTCAATACTCTAATGGAAAGACATGCGATCATGGAAACTACTATGCACGACGGAGATATGAAATGTCAGGGCCAACACCCCCAGCGGCCGACCCCTGTTCTGTGGAAGACTAGAACCTACGTTACTCCTTCCCAGATTCATTGACTATATGTGTAAATTACTGACTATACAACGCTAAATGTCGCTTGGGTATATCTTTCACGAGTTTCCAACGCAGTAGTGTCTGCAATTTATATCTAGGTTTTATAAGTAGGGGGCTCCTACATTCACTCTAATCAAACACAAGTTTTAGATACAAGTTACACTCCCCAGCCGCAGTTATGCCGGACTTCTTTTTCTGCGCCACTACCTACACCTGCGGCACTTATTCACAGCAACTCCCCGCCTTCTTTTTAGTTAGTATGATAATATGATCCGATGATGAAATATCATTCTTGACTCTTGATTACAAATGAAGCCGCTGCTAGTCTCAACTCCTTTCGAAAGCAGGCTGGCAACTCTACACATGATTCTGAAATCCACCACTATTTAACGACATCATTTAACAGGGAATCATTCCTCCACAAGCGCCTTCGCTGGGTTATTCACGATGATCTCGAGTTCGACACCGTTGATAGCATCCGGTTTCGAGATATGATGCGAGAGTCTTGCGGATTTTGGCTGTTTGCAGACGGACGAGACAATAAAACGGTCAACCATGGATAATTATAAGGCCTATAAGAGTATTGTGACTGAGAAATTGAGAGCCACAGTAGGCCAAATCCATATATCTTTCGGATTCTCAAAGGACCGTACTAAGACATCCAATACAAGTTATCTACCGATACAGACTAGAGTCAGTCTAGGGTCTCTACACTGGCGAACGGATATTATCGACCTTAAAGGAAGCAATGGTTCACTATGGGAAACAATTTCAATCATTCTCTTGGATTCCCTTTGACCTGGCATGCGGCTTGGCAAGGAAGAATGGTCAGACAGATCAAAGCTTTGAAGTAGCGTGATATGTACGGGAGTTGTGCAGTGACTTTAACTTCATCAGCAGCAGCTTGTATAGTTCTACTATAATTAATCTGTGTCTGCCATCAATTGGTCGACATAACGCTTATCGTCAATATCAATTCCTTATCAACTATCCATAGTAATTTTCCCGGTCTTCAGCGTAATATTGCCCAGCGACTTCAAGGGTCTCCAACAGAGGCCGCTCGCCCTCTCAGAGTGGGCCAGCGTGGCAGCGGGCACACGCTACTGCCTGCAGCAATTAACTTCTTCAAATCAACCGTTGGTTCTTTCAACAATGGAGAGGCAAACTTAGAGGCCATCCTTCGGTCACAACCTGGACCCGGATAATGTGCAAGAGGTGATCGGCCTCACAATCACCCCTTGGCATCATGTATGTACATAGAAGTTGTTGTTTATTTACCTAGCTAAATTGCGTCCAAAGTAGCCAACAGTCCTCATATCTGACAGGCCCATAACCCGACCTAGTCCGAGATAAAGCATCGGCAGGATTAGACTCGCCCGGCCGGCGTCCGATAACGAATAACTACGCCAAATAATAAATCCAACAAGCTCCTCATGAAACCTTTGAGGTTGCTAGTACATACTTCGATCTTTTGCTTACTACCCTCCGTCCGGGTAGTGTTTCCAGTTCTACAATACTAGCTAACATCTTCTTGCCGGGGGTACTATCACAAGATCTAGATATTTCTATCTTGGGAGGAGCGCAGCGTTATAGCGAACGTTTCTCTAAGGACATTCTCCGTCTTCGCCGAGAAGAGCACCTTAGTAACACCTTCGGGCCACAACACTTCGAGCTAAGCCGTATTTTGCCAGTTGCAGTACAGCTAGGCCTCGCCGGCCGATGATTGGAAGCGTATTTCGGCGCTCTGAGTTGGCCCAGTTATATGCCTCCGATGCGGCGGAGCGCCGGACTTCGTGAACCAGAACTGTGAGTTGATAGAAAAATCTCAGGGCCTGTGTACATCGTGTGATGTTTTACCCGAAGTTCCATTATTGTTGAAATCACAAACTAAATCACATTGAGCAGTTTTGAGGTCATTTTCCAAACAATATGTTATATTATGCATGCTCAGACTGCAATTAGACTCAAGACAAGACATGACAAACTTTGCACCAAGAGCCATTGCTTCAACTTGAGATCCTGTCCAGCTCCGCACGATTCTTGTACTCGGCGAGGATCTCGCGGCTGGTATACTTGTTTCTCCCCGACAAGGTGGGTTGTATTCCTTTTCGTTATCTACATAATATCCTTTTTACTCTTTTCCCTTTCCACGTTTCCACTCACCCGGATACATAGACTATTTACACGAGATACGAGATCTGGGTTTGGCAGGGTTCATATTCCTCTCATGGATTTACATGAGTCTGAGAGAGTTAATGAGTATTTCGGGTCGATGGTTGAATGGAAAAGCCTCAACCATCGACCCGAAATACTCATTAACTCTCTCAGACTCATCCCCATCCTTAATTTGTCCTCATTGTTATAATGATATCAACTCGTCTCGGATCCCAAGTCCAGTCTAGCCCACAGGTCGATTTTGAAATGTTTAAAGACGCCGTCAACGCGGCACTAAACACCTATAATGAAGTTCAAGTTCTTCTATTAGACTAAACGACCTGGGGTCTCATATATTCGATGAGACCAAGGAATTACATCGCAGATAAAAAAGTGCAGAAATGGCTCAGTGATATTATTTACGATCTTTCCGAGAAGAAAATCACCCTAGCTCATTCCGAGTTCCCTATATTCTCTTGCTGGGCCATCTGCCTCTCCAGCAATGCCATCTGCCTCTCCAACAATGCCGTCTGCTCCTTGTTCTGCCTCTTCAACAGTGCCATTTGCTGTGCGAGCTGCTCTCGCAATAGAATTAGAGCCATTTCCCCTTTCTGCCTCTTGTTGGCAGGAACAATGGGTTTCTTGAATCCCATAGCATCCCGGGATGACGGGGTGTTAGCTAGAAAAGTCTTAGATCTTCCATGGCCGACCTTGTAAAATCTTCCAATTCATTCGAGTCAGAGCTGTGGATTCCCCAAATAACATCATCGACCCTCTCTTCAATTAACCGCACCATCTGCTTTGTTATCGATTTCGAACCACTGGGCGGCACCATCCAACCGTCCGGCTTTTTCCCGTGAGAGACACGGACTATGATCGGACTTTTGGGATATGATTCATTCAGGAGGCTCAGGTAGTCGCAGCACCATCCACAGCAAGTCTTCGAGACTCCTATCTCAATCTTCTTTTTGCTAACTCCAGAATCGAGGTGACGCTTGAGCATGGCCAGCGCGAGAGTAATTTCGCAGTGCTGGGTGAACTTTATTGTTTTTTTCCCGGTATCCGGACGTCCTGGTACCGCCTTCGAATAGGCGGCCGTAACAAATTTCCATTCCTTGATTGGTGCAATTTCATTTGAGGGGATTTGGCCGCATCGGATATTTAGGACTTCTAAAGAGCCTGAAACAACTTCAACAGGTTTCGCCGCTGGAGGCCGCACCTACTAGTAATTAGCTGTAAGAAATCAGGAGCAAACAGTAAATTTTCTTACCTGCGTAGCAACAATCTTCACTGTCTTCTTGAGGAGCGAGCGTATCTGGACGAGGCTGCGTACATAATCGCTCAACTTGTTCAAATATCTCGCTTGGCTCCCTTTCAACACATCCTCTAGGCCATCAACCGACGTGACTGTCCATGCAAAAGATAGGATTATCCGAAATTCTCTCGTCGCAGAAGTTTTAGTTATAAGTCCGATAGAGCGCGTGAAATTGTCAAGTCTCTCAATAGTTGACAAATCTTCAAGCCAGCCCGCCCGCTGTAGTGCGGCTTCTAGCCTCCGATACGGCTCCCGAGTCTCATTGAATCCCCATAAATTGAAATCTTCCTTCCTTAGATTGGCAAGGCTCACATCAAAGGACTTCGCCAACTTCTTAACTCGATGGAAAATCTTCTCTTTGCACATGGGAATAACCATGTTCAACAGTTCCTTCGTCTTAATGCCATCCTTTGCCTTTTGGAGAAGCTCCTCAATATATTGGTCGAGTTGGCTACTATTATCGACTGGCTGATTCTTTGCCCATAGGAGGTTGAACTCGTCTTCCGAATGCCAATACGATACGGCCGCCACATCTCCCTGCGAAGCAAAAACAAGCAGGAGGGCAAGGCTATCGAGAATGGCGACGCGTTCTCTATCCTTTTCGGTCGTATTCCACCAGGCCCAGAAGTCGCCATTCAGCCCATGGCAATCAACCTGAGACAGGCCGTGGATATAGTCTTCAGTAAAATCCATATTCTAGAGTCCTCGTTATTGAACTGTGGCTCTGGATTTGATTTCTCGAGACGTACCTGTTCTAGGGAGCCACGTAGCTCAGTGACGATTATGTAAATTTACTAAATGTATGATGTGGAAGCATGTGTGTATTCTGTATTTACATGAAGGATTGTCTACCTTTTATAGACAATTCCTAAGCTAACCAATAATCAAAGAAGAAGGATATTTCCCGAGTCAGTGGGCGTAGTGGCAAGGTATGGTGGCGAATGGGCTGTTCCACAGAACAATGGAATGTTTCAGAGTGATAAAACAAAGGAATCATCAGTACAATGAACAAATACAAGGAACTCTCCTAGCCTTATCAGCCTATAGAACACCCCCTAACTCTTACCTCTGGATAGTATCAACTGTTGTTCATTATCGGGTTCCTCCATTCTCTACTCCTATACGCTCCAACTCATAATCATAGCAACAAAATGCACATGCTCGAGCAACTTCACATTGATAGCCAGTACACTACACTACGACGTCGATATCATAGCAATCCGGCTATCTACACCCTGTTTGACATGTCTTCTTACGTACGATGGCTTCTTACATGTTGCCGGAATTATATATGCCGACTCCATCCCTCTTGTTTCTACACATTCACTTTTCTATCGACTTCACCCATGAAACCGATTCCGTTCAGGGACGGCATCTCCGAGATCATAGATGATTTGATACTTTCCCTACGGCTCACTGGCGGTCTTACCCCCCCACCAGATTGGCGAAACGGACTACATAGCGATTTGAGCGAGAGTCATCTGATCCTTTTTACGGGCTCAGGGTAATTTCCCGCGACCGGGCGACCTCCGCTTACCGCTGCTCTCATATGTATAAAGAGACGCTCTTCCCTGGAGGTCGGCGAGATCATGGGGATCACGGTCCACGATCCGCACGCTTTGCATTATCATCATCCACTCTCTCCCCAATCACGCCAACATGGCTTCGGCCCTCTCGGCGAATAGAATACGGCCATCGGCGGAATTGGTCAGGGCTCTACATCGCCGATCCAGGTTGGAGAGGTCACCCACAGGCCGGGGCCGCGCATCAGATTATCAGATGGTTTGATGCCCCCGCCATCTCATTCCGGGCCCGGCGTGATTTCGATGTAGTAGGGATTGGATGGATTCATGGTCCCTAGTCTCGATCTGCGGCTGGGTGCTCGGCGGATGGGCGGACTGATCAGGGTAGCAACCCTCTTCCTCGGGTCGGGGGATCTCGGTTCACGATCGGCACGCTTTGCATTAGAGTATCTCCATCTTCCCCGCCCCGGTCATGCCGACGGCTTTGGTCCTTCCGGCGAATGCGGTCATCGGCGGATCATCAGTCAGGGCTCTGGACCACGCACCCGGCTTGAGAAGTCAAGCCATGGGGCCGGCCAGCGGCAGCGGCATCAGAGAGATGGTTTGATACTTTCCTTGTTACGGCTCCAGCAACGGACTCGTTGGTGATATACCCCCTCGCCGAGACGCCGACTCCCAGCTGATTGACGAAACGGGACCAGCGATGCCGGCAAAGAGGAGTCATCTCTGATTCTCTTTCCAGACCCGGCGTGATTTCAACGTAGTAGGGATTGGATGGCATCATGGATTGAGGGCCGAGGCTCCATACTCTCGATCTGCAGCTCGGCGATCTCCGCCTACAGTCTCGGATGGGCGAACTGAGGCTCGCTGCTCTGATCCGCAATAGAAAGAAACACTCTCTTTGCACTGGGAGATCATGAGGATCTCGGTGGGACGGTGGACACGCTCCGCACTCTCCGCATTATCATCATATCTTCCTTGGTCACGCCGACCACTTCGGTCCTCTCAGCGAATGTGGTCATCAGCGGAATTAATTAGTCAGGGCTTTGGACCGCCGATCCAGGCCGGACCCAGATCGGAGAGGTCATCCACGAGCCGGGGCCGACCAGCTGGAACGGCATCAGACTGTTCGATGCCCCGAGTGGAGGAGTCATTTCCCGGTGTAGTAGGGATTGGATGGGGGTGGATTGAGGCTCCGTATAATAGTCTCGATCTACGGCTCGGCGACTCCCGCTTAATGCGATCCTGCGGGGGCTCTCGGTTCATGATATTCATACGCTCTGCATTATCGTCATCTTCCACCTCGGTCTCGATCACGCCGGCTTCGATCCTCTCGGCAGATGCGACCATGAAGGGCCCTTCGACCTCGAGCCATTCTGGCCCAGAGGCGTCATCAACGAGGCCGGTGAGCGGAGACGGCATCGGAGAGATTATTATTATTATCATTATTTCCTAACATTATCTAGCGCCGCCTGGGCCTATGTAGTGGGCGCTGCTGAGTTTGGCCTAGAGAGAACCTTCTACGGGTCAAAACTCTCTCATCTATTCTCGTATGATAGCTCAGATCAGCTGAACCTGACACGGTGGGGTTTCACCTGATACTTGTTTATGGTAATAAATCGTAGTAGCACTAGGGCGCTACCAGCCCTCGGAGAATAGGGTTAGCTAGTTTCAATAAAGCTTGAACTGATCGTGATTATTGCCTTGAGGCCTCTTGCCGACGATGTCATTACTCTATAGTCCTAGGAACCCGAATGGCTACCTCCATAGCAAGGGGGTCCCAGCTGCCGACTCTCAGTTTGGCGGACGAAACAGACGAGCGATCCGGGTGTCAATGTATGTATATAGGAGTTTCGAGAGATTACTATAGTGCTGGCGTGACCATTTCCCTCCGTGATATGTACGCAATATTTGGTGCAGGGGTTATGAATATGATTCACACTGCAACGGAAAGGTCTCTCTACCGACACTGTCATATATAAGGGCTCGAACCGTACGCTACCCATCTGGCTTATGTCCCATGCTTTATGTGAACTTCATATTTTCGACCATCGCCTGCATCGATGAGCTGCTTCATCTGCATGGCATGCAAATTCATACAGTATTAATCGACCCCGAGTCCCACAGCGAAAAGGGGTCAAACCGCTGGTGCCTTTCTAGCATATGGAATGCTCTCACAGGTGCTTAAACCCGGTAAACCTGATATGCCAACTGGCCTTATACGGCATCGTGTTAGGCCGTAAGTCGCCGCGATCAAGCAGGGTTTATTTACCATCGGAAGTTTGCTCAGTGTGTTCACTTTATCGTCGGTGCGTGGGTGATAATAAGCCATTAACAGCACACAGACATATGTGATAACCTTCGCGTCATGTTACACATGCGACACGACGAGGGTACCAGCTACATTAATAATTCCCCCATGGGGCTTTGAGGCCGTCCAGGGTCCAAAAATCGAAGCTGAAAATAGGATTGAACAACTCTCGAGATCGGAAGCCGGTAGTCACGTCGTTCTAGTATCTCTCCATCGAAATATCAACGATCTTGCCGAATTGCTCTCCTGTCTGGAAAGCTGCCCAACTATGTCCCGAATCGAGTGTAACCGTGCCCCCGGCATTCATCTTATATCCGCAAGCGTAGCAACCGCATTGTATCACGTTGAATGAAATCCAGCGAATTGAGGGCTAAAATGGGATTTTCCTGTGGTGTTTTCAAGATCAAGTCGGTAGTAAACCCAGCATCGAAGCAGTTCGCGACCTTTCTGCCTTATGTTCTCCTATTATTTGAAAGATAATTGCTCTAAAAGCCAATAGCGAAAAAAATAAAGGACAAAGGGAAGAGGAATGCTCTTACTCTTGGCGATACCATCTTTTTGTCACTGATTTTAGTTAGTACATGTACTAATTAAAACTGGGCTGCCATTTAATAATGGACCATGTATGTACCCTGTGCTGCGTATAGGGCATTACACGCAGCTGAGAATGTCATCCAGAGGTAAGAAAATATGTTTTATGATAGAATTTTAGTTGTTTCCTTAGATAAAATAAGGAGTACGGATCATTCTTCGCCCGCCTTCCGCGCTACATTACTAACGCTTGTGTGACGAGGAAGAACTTCCGTTTCGTGGACTGGCAATAAACTATCCACAAAACCGACTTTGATGCCTTATAATTAAATAATTTATGCAACAAGACCAGACGTTGCTCGTCCGCCTGCGATTGACTTACACAACCACGACTACCTCTACGCAATCTCGCCTCGAGATAACTATGGGGAACACAGGGCAAAGACCTCTCGCGGAGAATGATTTGCTCGATGATATCTTTGCTACATCACCACCAGGAAGCAGAACGTTGTCCCCTGGTGCCAGTCCGCAAGATGCTGTGGGGCCAGATGAACCCTCTGACCTTCCATCCCTCCGCCGCCAGCATGTCACTGCCGGATATCGAGATGGAGTCTTCTTCGCAAGGAACCAACATGTGCAGAGCGGATTTGATGCAGGCTTCCCTGTGGGAGCACAGCTGGGGATACGGGTCGGGACTGTGCTGGGAATTCTGGAAGGCGTGATAAAGGGATTAGATAATAAGCGAGGATCGTCATCCTCGCAGTCAATCGAGGAGCAAAAGACTGCGGGCAGTTTGGAAGGAGAGCAAATACGACGCCTCTACACGGTTGCGACAAAGGAGTTGAGCTTGGCATCTATGTTTGGAGGCATGGACGGCAACCCTGCTGCCGGAGGCGACGATAAGCCTGAGATGCAAGCAAAAAGGAAAGCGGAAATGATCGTTGCGAAGTGGGAAAAGATAGTGGGAGTTCCGAAGTGGGAGGAAATCGTGGACGACAAGGCTGTTGAGCAGAGCTGAGATCTCAGATGCTGTAGGGCATTTAACATGTCCAGTTTATCAATCATCGAGTCAGAGGAAGACTTATCCGAGGTAAAGGAGGACCTTTCGGTGACATCCATTTCGAATTGTATGGATCAGGAACCGTGAAACCACCGCTCGAGATTGGCACTCTTCCCCGCGCAGTCTTATGTGCACAGTGCACAAATTTCCTCCGTTCAGCAGATTCTCACCTATCCCCTTCCCAAGTTCACCGTCCTAGCAATCTGATAGGGAGAAGCAAGCTAGATAGCATTAGGCAGGTGGACTTTCGGGGTATCTTCCGAGTGGCCTGAATCTTTTCCAAAATCTAATCTGCAAATGGTTGGATGGAGTAGTAAAACCACCGCTCTAAATGGCAGAGACTCGAGAGACGGGCATGATGATCAAGTTGGTTAGGCAGTCAATCAGCTGCAGCGAATCGGGGGTATATCAAGTCACTTTCGCTCCGAGAACTCCACATGTCTTTAGATCGTTTCGGGCCGTGCCTCTGTATCATATGTATGTAGGTAGATAGGTAGGTAATAGCATCTAACACTAGGACAAATCCGCGACTAGCACGATGCATGTATGGTGTGCCTGTACGCATGATGTGCATGTCACAATATACATTCGTAAGTTGTCGAGTGATGATCTCTGATACATATGAATATGATAGTTCTAACTCTGGGTTTAATGAGTTAGAAGATGAGGCCATTGAAAGATGAATATCATACCTAGTAGATCATATAGTTATATGATACTGTAGCAGCTGTATCGAACTTGCCGCCGGAACTTCCTTGATGATAAAACCAGGTAAGAATAAGCTTCTGGCCCCCAGATTCCGAGTCTCTCTTTATCTTTCTGTATGATAGGAGGTATGTATAGCCTTCCTGCCAAGCTGCTACTAGTCGTAGCTAGCAGCCTTCTCGCGAGAAGATCATTCAGCCTTTGCCTTTTTTGGTTTTGTCCCGACTAGGGAGGGAGAAGCGACTCGCCAATTGCAACACAAATTGCATTGCATCATATGTATCATATCATATCATAGTCTTGGATTTATGATAGACCGAGCCGAGGAAGTAATTAAGGACGTTAATAAAGAACGATCATGATATTATCGAAATTGTTCAGATAGACTCTCCTCTGATAACAACTCGTAACACGTATAGGTAGGTACGGTATACGACATATAAACTCTCGGCATCTGCATCTGACAACATCCATGCGAATGTTGTCTCTGACAATGTATGTATATCATAGGTATATATGTACACTCCACCTGCGCCGTGACGTACGTAAGTGTGCTTATATTTAAGAGATTGTATACACACACGAACAAAAGAGGTAAAAAGCGTCCATGCATTTGCATGCATTTTAAACAGCCGACCAATCATGTCATAGGCACATACATGGATAGCTCTATTCATACATATGATATATACAGTAGTATACGTATAACTGATATATATGTAGTATAGCTTCCAATAATTCCAAATCTCTCTACGTATACTGAGAAGCAAGCATCCACCCACACTCATCACTTTTGTGAGAGAGCAAACTTCAGACTCCTCCGAGAGTAACTATACTACCTGTTATTAATTATTAATAATAAAGGAGAGAGAAAGAGAGAAAGAGCTATCATGGTGTGTGGGGTACATACACATTACATACTACATTGCCATGATCATGGTCCATGGCCATCAGTATACCTAACCTCCTACCTACATACATAAGTATGCAATCAGCAAGTACGTACGTACGTACGTGTACATATGTACATATGTATATATGTATGTATGTAACTCCACGAGTCCACGCGTTGACGAAAGCAAGCATACAAGGCTCAGCAGGGATAGGTATGTAGTTTATTATTATTAGCCTACTATCATCATACATCGATTATAATAACCTTGTATGTATGTAGGTACCGAGGTACGTTAAAGTTATATAGTTTTTAATTTAATAAAAAGTGAAAAAGAAAAAGAAAGGAACAAGGCCCCGGCTTGTCTTATGCTTAGGTACCTTGCATGATCATGGGCATGGGGGCAGGGTCTTGACTCTTGGAAATATATACTAGCAAACACGACCCAGCTCGGCGGCCTTCCAAGTCTTGACTTGTTACATATATCATCATGATATATGCATTTATAATGAGTATAAGTATAGTAAGTAGGCAAAGTCCAGCTTATCAAGTTGCCTTCATCATCAACCTTGCTCCTTCGACGTTATTAGATAGGTAGGTATGGATAGTCATTGGATACGGATACAATATAATAAACTATAACATCAGTGTATATAGTCTTTTTTCTTTCTTTTTTTTTTCAATGATATATGTGATGATATGATATCATACATACATTACCTTGACAGGCACAGATAGCACAGGCTCTAAAGAAGTTAAACTAGTATGTATAGTATCTATTATTGGGAATGTACGTAAAGTAAATGATGATGATGATGACCAACATAACCTTACCTATTGCTAATTAAGTATACAGACATATAGTAAAAGCCTGATTGATATCCCATCTAATCGCTGTTATCCCTATACTATACCTAATAATAAATGATATGTATGTATGAGAAGCTACGAACCGAACTTGAATGATCTATTAACAAGTCACTTTTGCTGTAGAAAATCATAATAACTATACACCTAGGTATACGTTGGTTGGTGATATGATCATACCACAGTATTAGTATTGTTGTTGTCGTTGATCCGTGTTGAAGTTGTTATCGATCGTACATGTAATCGCTTTTATATTAGGTAATAAATAACTAATGATCCAATCTTCCGAATGATGGACGAATCATAGACCTATATATGGATTTCTATTTCTAGTTCTTTGATATGTAAGAACTATTCTATTGTACATATATATATTAATGTATGAAATGTATATGTATATAACTATATGACTGTATCTAGGTATGTAATTGGATCCACCAGTATGTTAGCTTATTAACAGCATAGCTCAGTTCAATCGGCATTTGGTTCTTTAAATTAAAGATTGATCAATCCAGGTTTTCGGTTTTCCTGTAAATTGCGCTCCCCCACGTACGTCAACCTTAAGGCCCAACCTGAAGACTGAACCCCCACAGTCCCGGGTCGAGAAACAGTTTCTTGGAGATTCTTTTCTTTTCTATCTATGTATCATATTCATACTCTTTCTTTTTGAGTTTGACATTGCCGTCTCTTTGCGGGCGCGGGGAGTGTCGACCCCTGGGTCATGCAAGGACTATTCCCTTTTGTTTTTAGGGGTTTGTTTTTCCCTGTCCAATAGAATCGGATCTAAAGGGAAAAGAAAAGACAATTTACACACCGACTCGAACCAGCATAAAAAACAACAAAATAAAATCAACCCCGCCAAAGTTGATTCGTTGCAGAGAGAGAAAAAGAGAGAACCTTGGAAGATCTCCTTATTTTTCGTCTCCTTGTATTATTATTTTCTTATGTAGAAAATGTACTGTACTACTTATAGATTGGAATTTTTTTCCCCAGGCTTGCGCCACCGACCTTCTCCGTTTTTATTTCGTCTTTGCTAAAACAACCATGAAAGCTTCAGTAATCATAATCGGCTCCTAGGCATAAAAGAGGTCCAGAGAAACAAAGGCGAAAGAAAAGAATACAGTAAAAGGTTAGCACCAAATAACCCCAAAGTTAAAATTTTAACAAGAGGAAAGGCGGTAAAGACCGACAATTAAAAGATGAGTTTGCCTGAAAAACAAGAACCTCAAATAATACATCATCATGGAATTTGGTGAACACCGATTGGTCACCCATTGGCGCGGAGCCGAGTCGTAAAATCAGAAACACAACGAATGAATTATTAGGTTATCTCACGACGAGGGGGTATTTCTTTTTGTGTGAAGCTCTGGCCCCTACCGAAAAGGGCGCTCTTTGATTTTAGCTTGAAACAAGATAGGTTTTTTGGGAGGAAAAAAGAGGATGGCGGTTATGATTGGAGGCTTGAAATAAGATCGATGTAGATGGAAAAAGAGAAGAACGGAAAATCATCGGATCGTCTTCCGATAGGACGGCTTCCCTGCCATTCGACCACTCTGACAGTTTAGCGTCTGAAGTGAGCTCCAAACACGCTTGAACAACCCTGGACGGCTCAGAGTTAAATCCGTAGCCTGGTCAATGGTATGATGGCCAGACGTATAGCTATCACAATTTGCATCCCTGGAAGACGGGTCGTCGGGTGGTCCATTATTATTGATTTTGGGTCGACGCCGGGTCTGCGCATGAATAGCGGCAGCAGTCATTTCGTCGCCATCCCGGTCACCACTCTTCCGGGAAAGCGAATGGGGGTGGGATGAAGGGGAAGACGATGGCGGCGGAATGAGATGCAGGGGCGGTTGTTTGACCAGCGGCGGGAGCACGTTCAACACCCGTGGATCGAGAGGCGGAAGGGCGGGCATTTTCTCCTGTGTCGATCCATCGTAAGAAGGTTCCATGGCGGCGATTTTGTCTTCAGATTTGGCCGCGCGACGGAGCTGGACCCGACTTCGGACCTTCCGAAGCGTCTCAATAGGTGTACGCCGTGATTGCGATCTTGGCGCCATGGACCCCGAATCCGAGTCCGATTCCCACACCGATTGTTCATGGTTGGAGATCACTATGGATGCTCGACTCGGTGCAGTGGGTGGCGGGGTGATGTCAGCCGCACTGGGACACCCATTGGCGGGAATGAAAAAGGCACAATCCAGATGGGAGGCATGTGGCTCAAGCGTGACGGGGTTGAGCAGTATGGGGGAAGAGATGCTGGTCGGGTCTATCTGGGACCGCGATGCGGAGCTGAAACTCTTTTTGGGCAGCGTCGGCGATGCCGGAGTCGTCGCGGAAGGGGATGAAGATGGAAGGTTAGGGAGAGGCTTAGAATGGAGGTAGGCAGGGGAAGGAGGAGGAGGAGGAGGAGGAGGAGGGGGAGGAGGAGATGAATTCGGCTTTGGGTCCATCGTCAGCGTTTCGGATGATGTATTTCCTGACCTTAGACGAGGCGTGGCCATCTGAATCGTGGTTGACGACGTCCATGGGTCCGGCAGTTCGTCTAGAGGCGTCATGGGCAGGTACAGCTGATGAGAAGCCGCATTATTCGGAGAATGTCGTTGCGGAGAGCCGCTCCCGCCATGAAGCGTCAGCGGCTCGGTCACTTTCCATACGTCTTCCAGGCAGTTTTGAATCGAGTAGGTGGAAGAGAAAGAGCTACTGGGGGTAAGATCGGGAGTCAAGGTGGTCGCATCCGATTGTAGAGAACAATATGAAAGTTGACTGTAGCTGACGGGCGTGCCGGACGACGGATATCTCGAGTGTGTGGATTCGAACCCACGATGCTGGACTCCAGAGGGAGCATGGGAGAGCCTTTCAGGAGGTTGGGTGGTGGTCAGCGACAGCGGCGGCACATTGACTCTGTGATAGGACAACGGCGACGATGATGTGAAGGGCTGGTCAAACCGGTCCAGGACGTCCGACTCCCGCTTAAGAGCTCGTTCTAGATAGAATGGATCTAGATTGGGGTCTCCAGGCAGCACGGGGCTCCTCCACTGTTGGGCCGTTTCCTCCATTGGCCAGGTTTGTCCCGACAGCAGCTGGCGAGAGGCACAGTGATCTAGTCTCGGCGTCGCGGTTGGCGATAGATCGAAATCAAATGAATGAGGAGCATTTTTATCTGCCATCGGCCAGGATATCCAGCGGGGAGAATGTGTAGAATAGTAATAAATGAGAGACAAGAGGAAAGAAACGAGTAAATGGCGAAGGATTGACGATAATGAGTCGCAGCCAGGATATCGATATAATAGTAGGAAGATAGAGATGGGGTTTTGTTTCCTCTTCTTCCTCTTCCTTTCCTCTCTCTGCTAGTCCAGGCTACAGAAGCAAAAAGCAACAAGAGAATACCGCCAACATGGAAGAAGGATGAGGAGTTGGCAGTCGAGACGATCTTATCGATTGTCTCCGGGTCGAAAAGGAGCGTTGTATCGACTCTGTCGACAATCTGACCGATAAGTAGTAGTGGCAAGGTAGGGACGAAAGGGTTTATACAGAACCCTACCCCAGCAAGAATGTTAAGACTCAACCCCGGCTCCATGAAACAGAAACCAGCGCGTCTGAATGTGGCTACAAGCGGCAAGGCAGATGCATACCGATGCATCGCGGTCTTCTTGTTCTGTCGAGCAGGCCAGGGCCAAGAGCATAGAGACCGCCACAGCCTATCAGGGCTTTCCAACCTTACTTACATCACATTCTTTGCAGCAAGGATGCAGATGGAGTAGAATTCTTAAAAAAAAAAAAATTTCTTTCCACCACACATCCCCGACGCATATGGACGCCGGGACACACGGACACTGCAGAGAATGCACCACCATGGCCGATTTGATCGGGAGCAAGGAAGGAGCTTGATGAGTCCTCGGGATGGAACGAAGAGACATATCGCTTTCCCCCTTCCTTGCTCCACCCGGTTGCAGGTCCTCATCTGGAAATGAGGAGAAGGGGGGAGGAAGAATGATGAGAACCACGAAGATAGAAGAGGGAATTGATTCATGATTGGAGATGCGGGACGGTCATGTTACTGAAGGCAGCGGATAGTTGAGAAAGAGGAGAACTAGACCTCTAGAGAGGCCCGTTTGGGAAGCTGCTTGGACCCTTTTTTTATTTTCCAACAAAGGCCCTGATACACTGACACATGGCATGGAAGGGTTCAACAGTGCTTATTATTAGTTATCATAACAAAAATATTTGCAGATTCCCTGGTCTCTCATTGAAAACCGTTGTTCCTCATATCCGTTTCCCTCCCGTAGATCCCCGGTTGAGCCAATGATCGTTGATGGTCATCGTGCTTTGCTGCCAAAGAAAGGACTAGCCCAACGGGGGGGAGAAACGGAACCTGTCACTACGATCTGACAGGGCGGAGGAGGAGGATAAAGGGGAGTCGAGATGGTTGGTTGCATCTGATTCTGGGGGGGATCATGATGTTTGGGATGTTTTGACACAAAATGGAAATCCACGGATTGGGCTTCCGAGGTCAGGGATGGGAGAAGGAAAAGGTGAACATTCTAACTTCTTGGTGGTTCTGGTGAGACAGCTGGATTCATACTATGATATGATAGATCAATACCTATGTAGATCAAGCAACGGCGGAAAAAATCAACTAGACTCTAGAGGCTCTGGTGCGCGGGAGCTCCCTTAACTATGTATCATATGTATAGCCTATCATATGGGTTTCTCATCAAATTAAGGCAGCAAGTTGGAGGAACATAACGGCATGCCTTACTTACTCTAGCCAATGATGTCCGTGTACATATCTGCATTGCATAAATATCTTTACATAAAATTACCTCCTTTGTTCGAGCCAATGCTTAAATTAGAATAATAAAATTAGAGTAAGGGAAGGGATAAGCATGTTAATATTAACCGTATTTATCTATTCCTTGTAGTTGTCTGTACACTGGACCTTCAGCTTGGACCGGACATAGTAGTAGGTGCAAAGCTGCAGTGCCGTTGGGTACTTCACCTGGCAGCTACATACATCCATGCTTCGTACGCCCGTCGTGATGCATAGATGTCCAGACTATAGACTCCAGAATCTCCAGATGGACTGGGAGCTTCTGCGTACAGTAGTAGCATGCACAGAATGAACCCGACGCAGACGCCCCGATAGAATATCACAGGAGAATTCGAGAAGAAGCTGTGGCATATACATATCCATGAGAACAGATATGCTACATAGTATATATTTACCTGCTAACATATCATACATACCTACTACTATCATCCTCCGTTAACTCCGTGACTTCGTCCGTTCTGATATACTCTGGCCCGGAGGAGCCAGCACAGCAAGTTACATACATAGTTAAATAGTTACAGCTGGAGCAACGTGAAATGCAGAGTAACATTATCAATTCACCTACCTATAGAGTAGACGTAACTTAAGTTGAAGTTCTTAAGCCTTTGATTTGTCTGTATTTCTCTTCTTGGGGTTGATTTCTTCCCCCCCTTTCTACATTTACATTTTCTGACTCGGTTCCTTTCCCGGTTCGTTCAATTCTTTTTAGCTTTTTTCCCAACATGCCCGAGGACGGAGGGGAAAAAAGGATCTCTTTTCGGTTGCCCTTCATGAGGGGTGAGTCGGCTACCTGGGTACAATATACATATATAGTATGTAGGAGTGGAAGCGGAAGTGGATATAGGTGATGGGATATACATGATCGTGGAGGAAACCCGCTTGTAGTAGCTAGATAGGTAATAAGTTAACGATGACGCCAGGTACCAGACGGTTGGGTGACTTCGAACAAGACGATCACACTATTGATACAATATTAGAACCACACCAATCAGAGTCAGTCTCTCTGGAGTAGAATAGACGCGGGACACGTAGCTATACAGCTACATAGCTATTATTGAATTTAAAAGTTGTTCTGAGATTTGTGTCTCTCTCCCCCACACCCTTTCTTTTTTTTTTTTTTTGTCTTTCTGTTTCCCTCACCAGCCGTCCAAATAATCGACCTGTCAGATTGACGGGGCTTGTCAGGTGTGGGCCAGGCCAGGGTCTGACTGAGGGATGATGGATCAATCGGCGAGGAGGAGTATGTAGTAGCCCGAGGAGGAGGTTGAGTTCATACACTAACTATTGATGTAAAATGTAAACATGGAAGTAGGTAAGCATAATAAAGTATCATCACCATCCCAGAGCAAATGTGAAATAAAAGAAAAAAAGAAAACGTGATCCGTCACCACCAAAAAGATTCTTCATCTCGGGATACCACCTTTCCATCTATTCCCGCCCTCATGTCACGTCTAGACGGGAGGCTCTAACTAACTGGAAAGGCTGGAGTCCGATCATCCTCTGGCCCCTCAGCCATCAGGATTTCCTGATTGGTTATTATTATTTCCAACGTCAAGGTCTTTGTTTTCAGACAATCATGAATCAATCATGATAGGATCGGATGATGATCTGACCTGTCTTCTGGGCGTGTAGATCTGCCGGCGGGGAAAAAAGGAAAACGGTCGACTAATTAGGTACTTCACCAGCGAGTAACGGAAGAGGAAGTCGATCATTTGGAGATTCTTGGTTTAGTTCCCAGCAGTTTGATACACATGAATACCCTCCTCGAATAATTCATGGCTCTCCTCGAATTGGAATACGTCTGCGAATTATGAACGAGATATAAAACATAAATAAAGAAATATATGTAATGTAATTGGCACACAGCTTTAGGTGGGAGAAATACTCAATTCGATCAAGAAAATACAAAAGGTAAATGGAGGTGCTTAAATAGTGAGCGCGCGACATGACGTCACCCGTTGCCTGTAACCTCAGCCACCAGGCAGATCTTGTTTAAGCACCGGTGCAACTAGACTTGCGCTAGGTAAAGGCAAGTGTTCATCTAAGATATTAACTCGACAGGGAAAGATAGGGTTCATCCCGCATATTAAGAACATACACTACGGACCAGCTGGGATAACTGAAACGCACCCTACGATTGGCCATGCCCGGAGAACTTCACCCTGTTTCGAGGGATGAAGTTCTTTACCCTCTGTGGAGGCGATGGGCCGATGGCGGGGAGGACGTCGTTTGCAGATACGGACGAAGAGTGGGATTGACGAATAGATAGAATCCTGCACAAAGACCAGCAAAATGTCAACGTGGACCTGCTCGGCCCGTAGATCTTATCGCTGTATGATAGACGATGTATATCTCCAACGATAAGGTAAAAAGTCAATGGGATGTCCGCCGATTCCTGCTCGGCCCGTAAATCTTATTCTCCTCCATAAAGCGCTCATCATCCACGGACCATGTCCCCGATAACCTCATGAACATTCGACTCTTCGCGATCATAACGTCGTCATTGCCCGTCCATTCTCTGCCCTGCCGACCATCGACTGCCTCTGATGGGACTGAGCTGACGGGATTTGACTTCTCGGTGTGATCCGACCTGAAGGGTAAGGTCATATCGGACGTCAAGTAGCAGACTACCGGCCGTAGATGGGGCTGCATCCACGAGCAAACCGACGGGCGATGCGGTTATCGTTGGCACCAGCTAGGATCAGGCATCGACGTCGGGCAGGACGGGGCTCGCGGGTGCCGTTTCCCGACTCCAGGTGGCTTTGCAGGATGGTCAGGAAAGAAACCAGAACGCAGACTTGGACCTACTAAATTCATACGTACTGGATCTGCGGAGAAGGCCAGCTGTCGGACGATTTTTCTTTCGTCGGTCATTGTTGTCATCTTCTCTTCTCTTCCCAATGAATGGCTCGTTACGTTTTTCCGGGGTGTAGGCGGTGTGTAATAGTTAGGCGTGAGTCGAGGCGGTGAGCGGTTGGGGCTGAGCTTTGTTTTCTTATGATAAGAAGATCATCATCCAGAAAGAAAGGATTCATCCATGATCGTCGGCAGCAACGAGGATATAACTAACTAACTAACTGACTCATCCAGTCTTTGCAGGTATTCTAATCATATCCCTGGATGATGTTGGAAGTTGGAAAGAAAGCAAACATGAGGGGAGATGGATGATGCGTCTTCCCAGCACTGCCAGCGCATCGTGCTTTTTTTAGCCTCAAAACTGGCTGCCCATCCTCACCGCCATCACCGAAAGGATGCCAAGGGATCTGGATGACTTCGCTTCGTACCGTAAATTTCAAGGAGATCCCCGCGATCTGCAGCTGGGGTTTCCCTCTAGAATGGCCTATTTCTCCGTTCCTATCTTTCTGGTCCTGTTCTCTTCATCGTCATCCCGACCGGTGTGCAACGATCGTGATCGGTAACGCCGATGCTTATGCTTATCGATGGTCGGTCTTGTCCAGTAGGTAAGTATCGGCCACGGCTTTGCCCCGGAACGGGAGACGCGAGAGAGAGAGAGAGAGAGAGAGTCAAAAAGGAACCGAGGTAGGTAGGTAGGGACGAGCGATCTCGATCGGGACATAGATCTATCTCATGAAGATCTATGTATAGAGATTTCATCTCAACTAGTTATCTGAAACATGCCCGACAAAGAAATATAAAATCGAAAAAAAAAAAAAAGGCAGAAAAATCTCGGAGACGCCGATTTGGAGTCGGGCAAACGATCATATTAATAATTATGCTGTTGGCTGGTTTACTTGCTCTTCATTGCTCCTTCGCTCATTGGCTCTTTTTTAAAGGTCTCTTCACCCTTTTTCTTCACCATATTCCCGGTGCTGGTGCTGGTGTTGGTCATGGTCATTCTCGTTCCTTCCCTTTAACGATCAGCGTATAACCAGATCGATGTCCAGCACCAGCAATTGAGCCCATTGCTATCTCTCAATGACCACCAAACCATCTTGAAACGTTGTCGTGGTTGTCATGGTGGTGGTGGTGATGGTGGTAGAAGTGACTTGGTTTGAGTGGTCACCCCCAGCCATCGCAATTTAACTACTCTAGGTACTTGACCAGCCTCGCCCAAAAAAAAAATAAAAAAATAAAAAAAAAGAAAACAAACCACCCACAAAGCTCTCTGAATATCACACATACTCACACACACCTTCCAACCTCTTTTTCCACCTTCTCTACTCCCTCTACTCTCTCTCCCTCTTCTTTCTCTTCTTCTCTCTGTTCTTATTATCCTTCTCTTTCCGATTACGAATCCGACGCAAAGGTGATCCTTCCCTGCTACATCCCTCACTGTTACTCTCGGAATCTCACACGAATTACTAGCTGAGTCTAGCTCCCAGTTAAGCTTCCTTGAAACGAGACACATCGTCCGTGGCTGCTCCTGGTCTTGTCACTGTGTCATCTCAGCAATCGGTCACGCTGTGCAAGCTTAGACCTCCCGCGCCCATCAAAGACACTAGGATAGGAGCTGTGCTGGAGTGAGAGCTGGGGCTGGAGCTGGGACCGGCAGGATCGTCGAATTGTCGTCCTCTAGTCCTTCCCGTCTCTCAACAGCAGCCGTGCATCCCTCGACCAGGAGAGCGCTTCATGAGACTTACGACGGTGACGACCCCACGTCTGTAACAACTCCAATCCAGCCACCAGACGATCAGCAACAACGTCCAGTCCTTGATACACGCCTGTCCGCTCCCCCCTCCATTTCTAGACCGGCTCCAGCCCACCCTCCGCCGCCGCCCCGGCCATTGAACCCCGCGAGCAGTGTCCGCCGTCCCTATCGCCGCATCTCTCCACGTCGGGGAATTCCGCCCAGCTCGCATCAACGCAGCTCGCATCAACGGGTGACTTCGATCGATGCCGCGGTTCGTCCCGTGCCAGGCTTGAGATCCGTTCGCCAGCCAGACCTCTCGGTGCCCCGTGCTCCCGATCCGGGCGTCCCAGCAACCTTCCCCCAGCGCCGAATCTTTGACGACGACGACGACGACGACGAAGAGGACGAAGACGAGGACGACGAAGACACTTACCACCAGCTCCTGACCTCGTACTGGCCCACCCGCTCGGCCCGGGTCTCGCCTCGAGCAGCGTCGGCCATCCTCTGGGTCCTGGAAGAGGCCATTCGCAAGCCATTCCCCTTCACCGTTGATTGGGACGAAACGAACGCCCCCATGGCGGACCGGGGCGGTGGCGGAGGGACTGCAGGAATGACGGCTCGCAATGGCCGGACCCAGAATGGAGGAGCACGCTCAGCGCAGGGCCCGGTGCCAGTGACCACCGCCGCCGCCGCCGCCGGCACCCATCCCTCTGGAGTGCGCACACCAACGGATATCATGCGGCAGCGTCGGGATCGGGAGCGCCGGAGAGCAGAGCAACAGGCCCGCGATCGAGAGCAGCAGGAGCAGGCAGCGGCTACCCGCCGGCAAGAGGAGCAGGAATCGACGGCCGCGCCGCAGCCGCCCTATCCGGCCGTTGATCCGGCGACGCAACGCAGATCCGGACCATCGCTCCCAGCCGGGTCGGCATACGATGGGGCTGGGGCTGGAGGAGTTGGGGAGGAAGCGATACAGAATCCCACGGGCGGTAGCGGGACGGGACGACGCGAACTAGGAACCACCCTGCAGCCACCGGGTGCGGGTACGGCAACCCGAGTCGGGGGAGCTCAGGACCGCCCACGGCAGACTACCACTCCCGGCCAACCGAGGCAACAACCACAACCACCACAACAACAACAGCAGCAGCAGCAGCAGCAACAACAGCAGCAACAACAACAACAACAGCAGCCACGACGGCAACCACAACCACAACCACAAATACCACCACAACCTCCACAACCACAACAGCAGCAACAGCAACAGCAGAAACAAAAGCAACCACAGCAACAATCCCCACCTCAGAGACCCCCGTTGCCGCCGCAGATGAGGGTCCCTCCGGGCGCTCCACCGTTGCAGAGACCACCCCACCCCCCCTCTCAATCTCAACCGCAACGACCAGCACCATCCGGCCAACAAGACTCCGCCCCGCCACCGCAGGACCAACCGCGTCGAACCACCTTCCCCCATGCCTTTGAACGATGGGAAACTCTGTCCTCGCACTGGGAGGGTCACACCAACCATTGGATCCGAAAATTGCAGGAGAACGATGAGGAGCTTAGTCGAGACCCCCTGAGCCGGCAGATGGCCCGCCAGATCACCGATCTCTCTGCGGCCGGCGCCAACCTCTTCCATGCGGTGGTGGAGCTCCAACGGCTGCGGGCCTCCTCCGAGCGAAAGTTCCAGCGGTGGTTCTTTGACACCCGTTCGGAGCAGGAACGGGCACGGGAGATCCAGGCAAACCTGCGGCGGCAGCTCGACGCCGCCTTGCTGGACCACAACAACATCGTGCAGAGGGCGGAGAGTGGCCGAAAACGGGCCGACGATCTGGTCAAGGAGATGCGCCGCGAGCTCCAGATCTCCAAGGAAGAAGCCCGCCGGGCGTGGGAAGAACTGGGCCGGCGCGAACAGGAGGAACGAGAGCGCACCACCTCGCTCCGGAACGGGGAGCCCACCCTAGTCGGAGGGGTGCAGGTGGTCCCCATGATCCCAGGGATCCCCAGTCGGCAGGCCAGCACCAATCGGCCCCCCACCCGTGAAGGCCCCTATTCCGGAGGCCCAGGCCCGACCAGCCTCGGCGGCCAGATGCCTCCCGGGTCCGATCCCACGGACGAAAGCCGGTACTACCAAGCTCAACCATCATCCCCGACCGAAACCGATCCCTTTCCCGAAGGTCGCTCCACGACGGACCCCTCCGGCCGACGGGCGACGTCCTCCTCTCCGGGACAGAGCAGCCTCCCTTCGTCCGCACCCTACCCGCCGGGAGCGGCTTCATCGTCGTCCGGACGCTTCTACCAACATGAGGGATCCGCCCTCCATGCCGGTGGGCCGGCCACCTCCGAGGCGGACGACCGATCGTACCTTCCCAGCACCGAAGGAAGTGACCCGGGAGATGACGAGGACGACGGTGAGGCGGATGGGAGTTACCATCGCGGTGTCCCAGGTGGTCGAATCGCCTATCCGCCCACGATGTCGGAGGGCAGCGAGGAGGAGGAGGAGGAGGAGGATCCGCATGAAGGAGAACCACCCTACAGCCATCCGTCGAGCCATCCGTCGGCGAGCGGGTCGGGGTACGAATCCGTGCCGGCCACCTCGGGCCCGCCGCCCCCTCAGGACTACCCTCTACAACAGCAGCCGGGAGGGGTGGACTACAGTGGTTCGAGCTGGGGTCCTGGCGGGTGGGAGTCCATGACGCCTCGCCACCGCCATCCAACACGCCTGAGCGACGTTCCCGAGGAGGATGAGCGGAGCAGGACCAATCCCAGTCGTGCCAGCCAGGCGAGTCGAAGCCTTCGCTAGGCCCGGTCGTGTCTACCTACCACTCTTACCGTAATATCATCCCACACCCCTTGTTTGATTGTTTCCGACTTGAAACCACGGCGGGACAGTTTTATCGTTTTCACCTGCTCCTCCGCTATTAGACTCTTAGCTTGATGTTCCAATAACGTTGAAGTTGCATACTGCAGAGGTTATGTCTTTCAAACAGTTTTTCTTTTCTTGTTTCTTTTTTTTCCCTTCTTGTTTTATAAAAGGGCGCTTTGCATATTTATGACGACTTTCCTAATCTTGTTATTCCACTTTCCACGTTTCCTTTCTTTGTTTACTTAATATTCTCTTAATTCCTCCCCCCTTCTCCTTCTCCTGTATTCCTTCGTGAAGTAATTGTTTCCCAATTTCCTTTCCTGCTTAATCCGAATTGTAGTCTATATGAGATTGGGATTGTGCCTCAAAAAGTCTGCATATACATGAAATCATTGCTTGCACAGAAGCTTTTCGACTTCAAAGTTGCATGGGGGAAATGCTGATATCGGTCAAAGCGGGTAATATTGTGTAATATTCTGGCGATGGAAACGGACCAAAGCAAAGGAAAAAAGAGAGAAGGAAAGAGAAGGAGATTGTGATGGCAAACCGACAGCTTTCCCTATCGGGCAATGGCTATGGCATTCACTCTTGATTGAACCTATCATTTCAATTGTCCAAGAGCATCATATTCACACGAAAGTGGTACATGTACATACATATGGTACGAAGTACAACATTACCATCAGACAGTGAGAAGGAACCTTGTAACAATTAATCCTATTTTCATCTTTACCCTTCTTTTTCTAGTATGTAACAAGTATAATATAATAATAATAATAACTTGGAAGCTTTTCGCGGATAAAAGGATGACATTCTTCGGACAACAGTGAGCTAGCCTTAATCAAGGATAGCCTCATAGGATGTCAGCTTTCCAACAATAAACGAGATCATAACATGTATGTACAGTACATAGGTAGGCAGAACTCCAATGCCATCCACCTTTTTATCTCATGGTTGATACTCATTGATTTATTAGACTATCTACCTGCCAGATATAACCCCTTGAGAAGTGTGTTTATCTCACTTCGGGGTCTGCGGTAAAAGCGGTTCGATCTTGTTAGGGGAGAGGAAAGAAGAGGAAGAAGCACAATGTCTTCCCTACTCCCTCGTCTGTGTTCCCCGTTGAGGATGGACGGAGGAAAATCAGTTCTTATGATGCCATCGATATTCACGAGACGGTGCTCTCTTTCAACGACATTACCATCACTAAGCAGACGAAATCCATCATTCCTCCCGTCCATCTCCTCATCAATTGCCATCACCGTCTCCGGACGTCGCCCGTTCACCACCACCAACAACAGACGTAGCAACAAGACGATGGGACAACTCAAAGCGCGCCACTCCACCGGCCCGTTCTCCTGGAAAGCCGCGGTCCTCTTGATCATCACCGGTGCGTCGATGCTCGTGTACTTCCGGTACGAGAGAGCGCGGCTAGAGCGGAAGCGTATTACAGAGATGAGCAAGGGGTACGGGAGACCGAAGGTTGGAGGCCCGTTTGTGTTAAAGGACCTGGATGGGAGGGTTTTTACGGAGGAAGGGTTGAAAGGAAAGTATAATTTTGTGAGTCTTCCCTCTCTCCTTGATTTGATTTTCTGGATGAACTAACTACAGCTAATGACGGAACGTTCAGATCTATTTTGGTTTCACCCACTGTCCAGATATCTGCCCCGACGAGCTGGATAAGATGGCTGCCGTTATTGATAAGGTCCGCGAAGCATCCAATGGCACCCACGTCATGCGCCCCATTTTCGTCACCTGTGATCCTGCTCGTGATACCCCCGAAGTGCTGCGCCGGTACCTGCGCGAGTTCCACCCCGATATTATCGGCCTGACGGGCACGTACGACCAAGTGAAGCATATGTGCAAGCAGTACCGTGTGTACTTTAGTACGCCGGAGAATGTGAAGCCGGAGGAGGATTACTTAGTGGATCATAGTATTTATTTCTATTTGATGGGTAAGTGTTGTCAATGTGAAATATCTGTGTATCATTCCATGTCCTCGTTTGTTATTAAACCTCTGGCTGACATATTTTGTTCACTCCAAGACCCCGAGGGGGACTTTGTCGAATGCATTGGCCGGCAGGATACGCCAGACTCTGCGACTAAACTCATCATGAACCACATCACCGACTGGAAACGGGAGGGCAAACCATTGGATACGACTCCGCCTTCATAAGTAGGTGCGAAAAGAAGAAACGCAAACAACGAACAAAAAAATAAAAAAAATTGGAATGTAGGAATATCGCCACTACTCCCTTCTTGATGGAGCATATGTGTACATTATCCATCCCGCCATGACTGAAAAGCCTTACAAGCAAATAGATACCTTATAGGCTATATATATCATGTATCATATCCAGCCATATATATCATCCACGTATAGCTCCCAGTCTAAATCCTGATCGCAGTTACAACCCAAGTGAAGAGGCTTTGAAGTGTCAATGGCACATTAATCAATGAATCAATTCCTCACCACTAGATACACATACATGCATACATATCATTTATTCGTTCATCATTTACTCATTTCTCGATACTTCCCACCCAAGGAGCGAGAGCACGCTGGAACCCTCATTTCCTGATTGACTTGACGTTATATTCATCAATCACTTAACAATCCAATTCCCCTGGGCATCTCTATCCCTATTCGCCCTCCACACTCCTCCGCCTCCCTCGCCCTCGTCCTCGCCCTCGTCCTCGCCCTCGTCCTCGCCCTCACCCTCCGCCGCAACAAATTCCTCCCTCTTCCAAATCTCCACCTTCTCCTTACACTTCTCCAGCACGTCCTCGCCCGCCCTCCATGCCGGTCCGCGATGCGCCGCACTCACGCCCACAGCAATCGACGCCTCCCTGACCGGCACCGTGCCCAACCGATGCCCGATACTGATACCGCACAGGCCGTGCGTCGAGACGGCGTCGTGCGCGATCCGCGACAGCGTCCGCAGCGCGAGCGGCGCGTAGCACGTGTAGCTGAGCCGCGCCACCGGCCGGTCGTCGAACGTCGCGCGCGTCGTGCCCACGAAGAGCACGTTGGCCCCGGCCGCCGGCGATTGGATTTGCTGCAGGAGCTGCGTCGGGTCCAGCCGCGAGAAGGTGAGTTCGAGGTGGATGGGGATGTTTTCGGTGCGAGTGCGGAGGTGGAGTGTGCGCGGGTACGTGGAGGGGTCGAGATGCGGTGGTAGTGGTGGTGATGATTGTGGAGGTAATAATGATGATGTTGATGGAGGGAGCCTAGAAGTTGGTAATGGCGTCGATGTTGATAATGATGATGAGTCCATCATGACTGGAATAATAAGCAAGCAGACAACAATAGTTAGATAACTAAAATGTAGAGATCCTTTTTTGGGTTTTGAATGGGTATCAATCAACTGCCCTTTTTATTGACTACATATGATATGATTGACAGGAGGTAATAGGTATGTAACAAGCTTCTGGTGATTAGGAGAATGACTAATCAATAGTTTTATTTTTAAAAGTAGGTACCCAACTAAACTGTGAGGCGGTCAACCAGGCGGTAGGGAACCGATTTTGGCCACTGGCCTCCGTACTTCACTATGTCTTACCTTCTCTTACTTATTTTAACTCACCTTTATCTTTCTGTCCTGCTTATCTTCTCTTTCTATGGACTGTTGCGGTGTCGGTTGTGTCGTCATCCCGGCCCCATGCTGCCCACAGTGCCGCAGAGTACTCATTCACGGATTCACGTCTTGAATCCATCCCGTCAGCTGCAGTCGCCTCCTATATAGTATTCTTTAAGTCCATACTATCTAACACCTCCATATCAGCCACAGCTTTGTCATCACACGAGCTCAACCCCGCTCGGAGGCTTGGCTAAATTGCACATTAGCATATTATACCTCTGTAACTTTTTGCAGTATGGCAAGCTCTGCCGGCCTTCGACGTGCACATAGGGAAAGATATACTATTGTTCCAAACATATCTACAGAAAATGCCTCACAGAATCACACCAGACACCTTGTGGTTTGTGGAGCTGTTAACATGAAGGATATTTGGTTGTTCAGAGATTTTCTCGGCTTCGCTACAACACTGAAGGAGCAGGGAGTGAATCAGACATTTATTAATGTGTTTGACCTTGATAGATACTTCCGAGAGACAGGCTTCAAAAACGTCAAATTCGGTAAAAGAGAAGAGATTGCCGAAGACTGGGATAGTGACGACCAGATGGTGATATATACTCAGTGGGAATGGGAGCACAGATCTCCTTGGTGGCAGGGTTTCTACCAGTACGTG